>JAXCGZ010013317.1:20000-55000 GCA_037179515.1 Halocaridina rubra | reverse complement strand
ACCCTATGTAAACATATTTAAATGACCTTTTCTATCTGAAAAAAAAGAGAAAGAAGGGGAAAAGGTGGAGGGAATACATACTCTCTCTCTCTCTCTCTCTCTCTCTCTCTCTCTCTCTCTCTCTCTCTCTCTCTCTCTCTCTCTCTCTCTCTCTCTCTCTCTCTCTCTCTCTCATATGTCTTTCTATATAAATAAGCCACTTTTCCCCTTAAAAGGTGAGGTTTTTTTTTTATGATTGTGACACCAGAACGGACCAAAAAAATAAATAAAAATAAAACAGCCCTCATCAGGTCTGGGCTCGAAGAATACATAAAGTAAGAAGAAACAGAAATGGAGTGTAATGACTTGTCAGATGTGAAGGGATAACAAGAGATGTGTAATGAATATCCAAGAATATTTAGTGTTGATGTAGGCATAGAAAAAGAACCGTAACTGAAGGAAGACATAACATCGAACTGTCCTGGACAGTCCTATTTAAGTTCAAAAAAATCTTCAGATGTAGTATCGCAACGGGCGGCTGTGCCATGGGTGGCTGAATAAAGAAATAATGCTCTGACTTTCTGGGAAGAGAAGGTACAGAGAGGGGGTCTCTCATTCCCTTCGCTCCGCCCCACTTAGTCTACTCTTACAACACGCAGGAGAACACGGAGGAAGTATTCTAGCCCCCCTTCTTCAGAAGCTCATGTATATTTATATGTCTGTGTGTACATGTATACATATATATATATGTATATGTATGTCTATGTGTATCAAGAATTACTACTGTTGATTCGTAACTCTATCTATATACAAGAGCTATAGTAATGATGATGGTGGTAATAATAATAATAATAATAATAATAATAATAATAATAATAATAATAATAATAATAATAATAATAATAATAATAATCATGATACTAATACCAATAATAATAATAATAATAATAATAATAATAATAATAATAATAATAATAATAATAATAATAATAATAATAATAATAATAATAATAGTCTCCGTGGCAAAATGGTAGCGTCCGCGACTCTGAGGCGGCAGGTTGAGGGTTCGCGCCCCGTCACGGACTGAGGTTAGTAAGGGCATACACTCAGGGTAACGATTACATCTACCAAAACAAGTCCTTCGAATGAAGGCAACCGTCCTAGCCCTTAGTTGAAAAGGGAATTCGTGACGTAAAACCGAAACCAAACCAATAATGATAATAATGATAATAATAATAATAATAATAATAATAATAATAAATAATAATAATAATAATAATAATAATAATAATCTCTCTCTCCCCTAGATATGTATGACTATGAGGCCCCAGAGGCATTTCTATTGCACATTTAATTAGTCATGTATATATGAGTATATACATGTATATGAATACATATATATATATATATATATATATATATATATATATATATATATATATATATATATATATATATATATATATATATATATATGTACCTACTTATTACTCTAACCTGAAAATTGTTATTCTATATTTGCTTCAAATTGTCTGCAGAGGTACTGTGGTAAAGTGGAGATTTAGCTTAAATGATAGCACTCAACAAGGGCTATTGAAAATTCTTGTTACATATATTACTCTTAATCAATAATTGCAGAGTGCTCTTCTGCTATTAATGCATGTAAACTATACTATATTACTCTTAATTAATAATCGCAGAGTGCTCTTCTGCCATCAGTCAATTATTACACTATATTTTATTCTTGATTACTTGCTATGATATTTAAAATTAATTGCAAATTCTATTAGTATTTCATTTATACATAACCAAATATAGATTGTAATGTTTAACAACTGCAATATCACTGGAAATGCCCATGTGCACGTCCCCATGTACAGTTATCTGAATAAATAAAAAAAACAGCTGAATGATAACCTGAATGAATTAAATGTTAGATCACTGTTCCCTTCTGAGAGAGACGAGATTGCAGCTTGGAATGTCTAGATAAAGGAAAACATCGAACACTTTAGAAAAGAGTTTCAGGAGCTGAATACGGAACATGATGCCATGAAAATTTCCTTTGCTGATGTGCTAAAGGGAATGTGGCACTAAAAGAGGATGTGAGGGTGGTGGCACTGGAAAATATACAAACAATTGACGATAAAGACACAGTAATCTGAAAAATGAAAGACGTTGTGATGAAAAGGGCTATTCCACTGATTAAACAGGCACTTAATAAAGAGCAGACAGTGGTAATCTCGGGTATAAGCGAATCCCAAGAACCAACATGGCAGGGGAGACTTGAAGAAAATAAAGTTAGGATTTTAGACCTAATATGGAATCTTGGAGTAGTATGTGGTCCTGAGGATATTATAAACATTCACCAATTAGCTACATATTCCAGGGAGGGAAAGCAAAGACCAACGAAAGTAACCAGACCTTCAAGAATTCAAAACAGTGTGCATTAGACCATACAGAACACAGAAAGAAATTGAAGGGATCATAAACTTGTTGCAATAGGCTAGAAGGTTAAATGAGGAAAGAAATGAAGAAGAGTAGAAAATATATTCATTTCAGAGCTCTTCCAGACAAAGGGGAGATAAAGAAAATCAGGAGATGGGGCTTCATTAAGATTTTTATACACAAATGCTGATGGAATAGCTGGTAAGGCAGTTAAATTGAAACACAGGATTCACAACAGTAAGGCAAATATAGTAGCAGTGACAGAGACTAATTTACGTGAGGACATAAACAGTGTCACAGATTTTCCTAAGGGCTTCATAATATTAAGGGTTGAAAGATCTGAGAGGGCTAGTGGGGGGATAGCACTGCTCATAAGTGAAAGGATTCAAGTTGAAGAAATAAACTTTGCTATAGATAGTGAGTTCATGAATTTTTTGCTGCTCGCATAAATACCGGGGCAGAGAGCATTATAATAACTGTTGTATATAACCCACCAAGGAACCAACATAGGCTAGAAGTTTATGAGGAAAGTCATATAGGTACTACTGAAGTCATAAATTCAGTTGTTAACATTGCACAGGAGAGAAAATGTAGGATTTTGATTATGGGAGATTTTAATAACACAGAGATAGATTGGATAAATTTTGACCCACACAGTGGTGAGGACTCATTCAGGGAAAGATTCCTGAATTGCACACAAGGGAATATCCTACACCAACATGTACTGGAACCAACGAGAGCCAGGGGGTGGGGATGAGCCATCACTACATGATCTAGTATTCACAGATAATATGTTGGATATTGAAAAACTTGAGTATGAACCACCAATTGGAAAGAGTGACCACTGTGTGTTGTTGATGTTCTGCCTGAGAGTAGAGGCACTGACGACACAAGGAGGAACTATCCAATAGGAGATTACTTCAAAATGATTAAGCTTTTTGAAGTTACTGACTGGAGGGACTTATTTAACAATAAACCTGTACAAGAAATGTACGTTATAATTTGTGAGGAATGTGGAAAGATAGTAGATTGCTGCATACCTGTCACCAAAATAGGAGTAATTCATGCCATAGAGATATGGTTCAATAATGAGTGTGAGAGAGCTTAGGAGTGAAGAGACAAATGCTAGAAAAGTCATAGGAAAAGAAAAAGCATAAATGCCTGACAGACTCATAAAAGAGCAAGAAATGATTACCTAAGTAAAAGAAGAGAGGCAGAGAGAGAGAGAGAGTATGAAAGGGATATCATCAGGAAGGCTAAAGAAAATCCCAAACTTTTCCACAGCTTTATCAGAGGAAAACTGAAGGTAAAATAACAGGTTTAAAGCTTAAGAGAGCGGCTGGAAGCATCACTGAGATAGATGAAGAGCTCTATGAAGAATTGAACAAGGAGTTTCAGTCATTATTTACAGTAGAAAATACCTCACACCCTCAGATTGCAGAGATATAAGCTCATGGGACGGTATTAGAGAACATCATCTTTTTCAACCACAGAGGTATGCAAAGTGCTGATGGAGTTAGATGTCCATAAAGCTACAGGTCCTAATGACATATTTCGTTATGTACATAAGAAATGTGCTTATTCAATATCAGAGGCACTAAGTATCATATTTAAAAAGTGTCTGGAGTCAGGGGAGATTCCAAGATGCTGGAAACAAGCGAACGTGATACCTATCTTCAAAAAGGGAATGAGGGATACGGCTCTAAACTATAGACCTGTCTCCTTGACCAGCATAGTTTGCAAAGTTAAGAGAAACAAATAAGGAAACATATCTCTCTTCACTGGAAATCCTTCAACATTTTGTCAGTGAGACAACATGGGTTCAGAGAAGGCAGATCAGCAGTGACAAACTTATTAGAATTTTATGATAAGGTAAGCTGAATCTCACAGGAAAGAGAAGGCCGGGCAGATTACATATTCCTAGACTTCCAATAAACATTTGACACTGTCCCTCACGGGAAACTTACTAATAAGCTGGAAGCAATGGCAAGAATAGGTGGAAATGTCTTGGAATGGATAAAAGCATAATTAGAAGGAAGGAAACAGAGGGTTTGAGTAAGACACTCAGTGTCTGTCTGAATGAAGAAGAGTTTGTAGTGGAGTTCCAAAGGGTTCAGTTTTAGGGGCACTTTTGTTCCTTGTATATGTTAATGACCTACCAGAGTCTGTAAATTCATTCATGAATATGTTTGCAGATGATGCAAAGATTGTGAATAAAGTAAGAAACGAGAACAATGGTAGAGAACTTCAGGAAGATCTAAATAGTCTGCATGAGTGGTCATAAAAGATGCTAATGAAATTCAATACTTCAAAATATAAGGTAATGATGGCTACTCGGTGGCAGGAGTATAACTTCAAGAGACAGAGAAAGATAGAGATCTAGGAGTAAACATACTTGGCGATTTGTCTCCAGATATGCATATAAATGGCATAGTACGGGCAGCATATGCTTTCTTAGCATATATAAGGGTAACCTTCAGGCACATGGACAAGGGAATGTTCAGAAATATTTATGTAACCTATATGAGGCCAAAGCTTGAATATGCCGCCCCCTTTTGGAATCCGCACTTGAAAAATCACGTAGTTAAGCTGGAAAATGTTCAAAGACATGCCACTTAACTGGTGCCAGAAATGCGTAATCTCAGTTATGATGAGAGGCTGAGGGAATTAGACTTACCATCACTCGTAGCTAGAATATTGAGGGGAGATAGGGTGTAGGTTTTTAAATTCGTTCATAGTTATGACAGAGTGGATAGGGTTCGATATTTTGATATGGCTTGCACTAGAACTAGAGGTCATAGTTTGTAGTCACCGTGGCTCAATTGGTAGCGTCCGCGACTTTGAGGCGTCAGGTCGAGGGTTCGCGCCCCGTCACGGTCTGAGGTTAGCAAGGGTATGCACTCAGGGTAACGATTACATCTGCCAAAACAAGTCCTTCGCAATAAGGCTACCGTCCTAGCCCTTGGTCGAAAAGGGAGTCCGTGACGTAAAACAGGAACAAACAAACAAATAGAACTAGAGGTCATAGTTTGAAGCTTCGTAAGAAAACTTCATTGCCGGATGTAAGGAAGTACTTTTTTAGTGTAAGAATAGTGGATAATTGTAATCCGCTAAGCGAGGAGGTAGTTAATGCTAACTCAATCCATAGTTTTAAGGACAAGTATGATAAGTATCACTAAGTACAATATGGAACCGACCAGGAGGCGGGATGTTACGAGCTTCGGGCTCATTCATGTAAGCACAATTAAGTAATTTGAATTAGGTAATTACACATAAAAGCACATACACACAAGGAAAAAGATATTAAATACATTCAAATATTATGTAATCCCCACAACGATATTAGAAAATAAATTTTATGAAAAACAAAATCAACATATATAAAAAAAAGGATACTGAAGATTTCGAAGCGAGAGAGAGAGAGAGAGAGAGAGAGAGAGAGAGAGAGAGAGAGAGAGAGAGAGAGAGAGAGAGAGAGAGAGAGAGAGAGAGAGAGAGAGAGAGAGAGTAATAATAATAATAATAATAATAATAATAAGACTTTATTTCCAACGTACATTGGGTATTCAAATATGGGTGTACTATTAAAATTTACAAGTAAAATCTTCCTTTAAGAGTAACTTCTTAAGATTATATTTAAAAGTATACACTGAACCAGCATTTTTTAGTTCTCTGGGAAGCTGATTATATAAATGAGGTCCACGAATGTTTATATCTCTTGAGCCAATATCAGTTTTAGACCTTCGTACTAATAAATCTTCCCCTTGACGGGTAGTTAACCCGGTAACTGAGCTTACTGTAGAAAAATTATACAAGCAATCAGGAAGATTGTTTCTTAGTATATTAAAAACAAAGGTACATATATCAAAAACATATTTATCTCTAATCTTTATCCATTCTAGATCTTTTAAAACAGGAGAGATGTGCTCGTATTTTCTTACATTGCCAACAGCCACTCGTGCTGCAAAGTTTTGTAACTTTTGTATTCTTTGTAATTGAGTCTTATTTGTACATCCCCAAACTTTGAGACAGTAATTAATTAAACTCATAGCTAAGGACTGGACAATTATTATACGAGTTGATGTTTCAAATGAGTCTTTTACCCTATTTAGATATATTAGAGTACCCATTACTTTTTTATAAATTTCATCTATATGCATTTCAAAATTCATGTAACGGTCAAAATAGACACCTAGGTTCTTTACCGAGTTCATTGGCTTAATGATATTACCGTTAAAATTTATATGAAGATTGTCATCAACTTCTGATAATAATTGTCTGGATCCGATAAGAATAGATTGGGTTTTAGTTTCATTAAGTAACAGACCATTTTTTAGAAAGTAACGTTTAGCCATATACAAAATTTCTTCTGCTCTACGAATAATATTTTCTAAATCATTAATTTCTCCTTCAATTAAGATTTGAGTATCGTCAGCATATTGAATGACATAACAGTTAGGTAAATATTTTACTAGATCGTTTACATATATTAGAAAAAGTATAGGTCCTAGGATCGATCCCTGAGGGACCCCAAACAATACCTTCTTGCGACTTGAAACTACATCTTTTATTCTGACTGACTGGTAGCGGTTTTTTAAATAGTTCTCGAACCAGCTTGGGTCAATGTTCATTTTTTTGCATTTTTCTAATAGAATGGTATGGTGTACACTATCAAAAGCTTTAGAAAGATCGAGTAGTAGTAGCAATGATATTTTCTTATCTATATTTTTGTATATTTCATCTGATATTTTCAATAAGGCAGTATCAGTTGATAATTTTGGCCTGAAACCGTGTTGACTTTTTGCAATAAGTTTATTTTTTTCAAGAAACTCACTTAACTGATTTGCAACAATCTTTTCAAGTATCTTTGATAAAATTGGTAGTAAAGAGATTGGTCTATAGTTAGAGACGTCGTCAGGATTTCCTGACGACGTACAAAAGAGATGGGTTTTTAATCAGGGGCAGATATTCACTCAACAGAACGTCTAAACTTCAATAGGAGTGTTACCAGAGTCCCAAAAGTAAGAAAGTCCTTCGTCATCGCTAACAGGTCAGAGGAACATCCTGGGTAACCTGTGATATATCGTAATTAAGAATTAGGTAAATATGATCGTTTATAAAGCGTATATTTTTTTTAATATTAATGACCGCAGGCACGCTTTCCATTTCATCGTCTTGCGAAGAGGACTCGGCAAGTAAGTAAAAATAGCCACAGGAGGAGAGGGTTCTTATGAGAGAGAGAGAGAGAGAGAGAGAGAGAGAGAGAGAGAGAGAGAGAGAGAGAGAGAGAGGAGAGAGAGAGAGAATGTAAAGTAGAATTAAACTAATAGAAGTAAAAAAAGGATAATGAAAATCTCGACACCACACACACACACACACACACACACACACACACACACACACACACACACGATACTTGAAACTAACAAATTGAAAACTTGTAGAAAAGAGGTTTCAAAACATTAAGGAGATAGATAGAGAGAGAGAGAGAGAGAGAGAGAGAGAGAGAGAGAGAGAGAGAGAGAGAGAGAGAGAGAGAGAGAGAGAGAGAGAGAGTATAAGCACATCGCAACAGTACTCTCTAAAAGACACAAATAGATCACCAATGCAGAGACTAAAATAATTCAGTACAAAAGAGATGGGTTTTTAATCAGGGGCAGATATTCACTCAACAGAACGTCTAAACTTCAATAGGAGTGTTACCAGAGTCCCAAAAGTAAGAAAGTCCTTCGTCATCGCTAACAGGTCAGAGGAACACCCTGGGTAACCTGTGATATATCGTAATTAAGAATTAGGTAAATATGATCGTTTATAAAGCGTACATTTTTTTTAATATTAATGACCGCAGGCACGCTTTCCATTTCATCATCTTGCGAAGAGGACTCGGCAAGTAAGTAAAAATAGCCACAGGAGGAGAGGGTTCGTATGAGAGAGAGAGAGAGAGAGAGAGAGAGAGAGAGAGAGAGAGAGAGAGAGAGAGAGAGAGAGAGAGAGAGAGCGGGGAAAAATACGACGCAGTTTTTTACTGCAGCTCTTCAGTGGGGCAGTTACAGCGGTCGCTCGCTCGCCAAGCAAAGATACATTGAGAAGCTCTCTCTCTCTCTCTCTCTCTCTCCCTCTCTCTCTCTCTCTCTCTCTCTCTCTCTCTCTCTCTCTCTCTCTCTCTCTCTCTCAATGAACCTCGAGGACGGGGTCACTAACCTTCGTTATACCCAGAAAGAGCTATAGGTTACATGAGAAGTTGAAATATTTTCTATTTATGTACCCTCTCTTTCTCTGTCTACAAACACGTTGCGTTCGTGTGTAGGTAGATAGATAAATTACAGATAAATAAACTGACAAATAGACAGAGCGAGAGGGAAAGTGCGCTAGCACGCCCTAGTTTACAAATTCCTTCAATATATGAGTCTCTGTGGGAAAAAAAAAGGAAGTATTTAACGTAGAAATATTAAAATAGCGAAGCTAAAAAAAAGTTTATTCTTAATAAAATATCATTAAAGAATATAACGAGTTGAAGAAAAACCGTATAATAGAGGAAAATAGAAAAGATGAAGGCATTATCAGTAAAAACTTGGCCATATTCCGAGAAGGGATAAATAGGGAACAGAAGAATAATGTCGAGAAAATATGCACGAGGGAGAAAATCACTGATTCTAGGGGTACCACCTCCTAGTGTGACTATAGCGCTTCTCTCCATTCTTGCATGATCATCTCTCTCCTCTCTCTCTCTCTCTCTCTCTCTCTCTCTCTCTCTCTCTCTCTCTCTCTCTCTCTCTCTCTCTCTCTCAGGCCTAGATTCGATACCAGACTTTGGAGAGAGATCAATGAATTCACTGAAGCTTTGGTGTTAGGTTCTCTTCATCGCGAGATCATTAAATAACAGTAGTATCATGGTAGAAGCCTCAACGAGATCATCTCGCGACTAAAAGGGATGGAATATCCTTCCAGATCATTCTTTTTTACTCCACCTGTTAACGCAACATCTTCCACTTCACCCTCTCCCCCCATCCAATATCCCAGAGCGCACCTGCTTAACAGAGAAAGGTTTTGGTCGGGCTGAGGAAGGAAAGAGAGAAGAGTCCAAAAGCGATCGATTCTCTCTCTCTCTCTCTCTCTCCTCCTCCTCTCTCTCTCTCCTCTCTCTCTCTCTCTCTCTCTCTCTCCTCTCTCTCTCTCTCTCTCTTATTTTTAAAAGAGATCTTCCCTTTTTGCTTCGTCTTATAGAAACTCTCTCTCTCTCTCTCTCTCTCTCTCTCTCTCTCTCTCTCTCTCTCTCTCTCTCCTCTCTCTCTCTCTCTCTCTCTCTCTCTCTCTCTCATATTAAGGGGTGTTTTTTCGATTCATCTTTCACAGAAATCAGCTGTCTCTTCTTCTTCTTCTCTACGTCAGATATTTCTTTCTTTCTTCCCCCTCGTTTAAATATGGTATTTTCTAGTTTAATATAATTGTCATTCCTTATACGTATATGTGCATACGTGTGTATGTGTGCGCATGTGTAGACATACGAACTGCTCCCTAAGCAACAGGCATGTATGAAATGATGTTTTAAGTTCCAACAGAAATAATTCATTTGTTATAAATATATTATGTACATTGTCAAACTTTTTGTACATGAGTCACCCTTCATAACACGGACACAACATTATCAGGTGATTCTTATCTATTATAAAATGAAACTGATAAGCAAGTTTCCCTAAATTGCAAAACGGAGCCTATTTTTGTCCTTGATTCACCAACTATCATTTCAGAAGGAATATTTACTGGGAATCAATGATTTTATTTTAATAATCGCATAAATATACTGTTTTTTCTTCTCTGGCGAATGGGTGAGTGCTTTGACTCGGCCAGCACCCCCGTTTCCTGAGGGGGAAGGCCATTGTATATGCATGCAAATTAAAATAAAATAAAATTATATAAATCTTACTTCCAGTTTCCGGATTATTATTACAAGGCCTTATATAATATACAGCTAAAAATGTAATGGGGTATCATTAATATCAAGCGCAATTGTACAATTACGAGTAAACATAAACAAACAATAAGAAAGACGTAAACAAATTCAAATTGAGTATACTATTTATATGAACCAGAAAAATAAATTTTATAATAATAATAATAATAATAATAATAATAATAATTATTATTATTATTATTATTATTATTATAATTATAATAATTTTCTAGTTGAATTACTTTCTGAGTTTATATAAATAACTCCAGTTTTTGAGAGAAGGAACTTCATATATGCAATATATTTATAGTAAAGATTTCTTTGCAAGTACTATTATAATGGCTATTAAGTAATATATATATATATATATATATATATATATATATATATATATATATATTATATATATATATATATATATATATAATATATGACTGACACCAGGACGGGCCAAAAAATAAAATAAAATAAAATAAAACAGCCCCCACCGAGTCTGGGCACGAAGAATACATTAAGTAAAAAGTAACAGAGATGGAGAGTGTAATGACTTGTCAGATGTGAAGGGATAATAAGAGGTGTGTAATGAATATCCAAGAATATTCAGTGTTGATGTAGGCATAACAAATAACCGTAACTGAAGGAAGACTTAAAATCGAACTGTCCTGGACAGTCCTATTCAAGTTTAAATATATATATATATATATATATATATATATATATATATATATATATATATATATATATATATATATATATATATATATATTATATATATATATATATATATATATATATATATATATATATATATATATATATATATATATATATATATATATATATATATATATATTCCTTAGAATGTTCAGTCAGATATTACTTCATCAGTATTATACAAAATTATGTCACACGATGTAATATTGACAGAATAGTAAATATCTATATATGTACATAATCTAGAAGTGTAAGTAGGCCCTAAAAATCAAACATTATTTAATGTGACGTAATATATTTAATGACTCTATCTGTAACGTGTTATAAAAAAGCGATGTAACTAATACATCTCACATGAATAAATAAAATATTAATATTGGGTAGATCTGAACTTGGCCACGCGCCATCTATCTACAGTAAACAAACTTTCTGGAGGAGAGTTTCCTCACTTCCCTTTCCTCACTTCTATACATCTCTCACCCCCACGCCAACCCCCCTACCCCTCGTCCTAATGTTCATGAACTTGAGTCATACCTCTTTAAAAATAATTGTTTACCTTTAAAATATTAAACTTCATTTTTATTTACATTCCATAAAGTATTTCCAGTTGGAAGGGTCGATCTAAACGGGTGGGTTAAGGAAGTGGTTTCTTAATGTGACAATATATCTATATCTATGACAACAATAATAAAAAACGGAGTCATGTTTTTGTGTCAGTAGGGAAGAAGGGTGAGCGAGCACGTCTGCTTTTGACCCAACTTTCTGTGCAAAGGAGAGAGAGATAGAGAGAAAGAGAGGTCCCAACAACACCAAGCACGTGTGTTTTGATCCACCTGATTGGCTACTTCTGTCTTGGCGCGAAAGAAGACCCCGCCTTCTTGATTAGGTCATCAGGTATATTATAAGAGAAAGATATTATTATTGCGTATTTGAAAGCGTGACAGACTGTACATTACAGGTCAAACATATCAGACACTCTTGACATTACGCTCGTGATATATGGGGCACAGTTATCTAATTTATAAATGATAAATAAAAAATCGGTTTGTAAATAATAATTACGCAACTCCAGCTCAGCCTCAGATGTGCGCGCGCACTCGTCCCCATCAAAACAATGTTTTATAACCTGTGGCGCGAGCATCCCGCCTTCAGTACCACGAGTTTGTTAGAAAGGGATAGTAGTGTTGGAGACTGCATTTGTGACCAGTGACTGAGAGCAGGTAGACGTGTCCGATCCCTAATGAATCATGATAGATTCTCTTATTACTTTTGGCGCAGTGCCATTCGGGTATACGAGTGAACTTTGGGACAGTAATTGTGATTTGACCTCCAACGATCAGTGCTTCGATATGAGTTTTCATACGAATTGTCGAAATCCTCAGGGTAAGTGTGGACTTTTAATTTTCCTGAAGTCATTGCAAAATACCTTTTTATTTCTTATATGTATTTTTCCCTGTATCCTATTGCTGTGATTATTTTAACTATATGCAAAGGTTGATTGGTAATAAATACGATGCTTATTAAATAGTATATATTAGAAATTAAGTATTATAATATTTTTAAAACTTTGCTAATAAAATGTGGAGTTGAGTTCCCGTAGACTTAGTAAGTATACAATGCATTTAAAGTTTTATATTAAGAATGCTTGAAATTAAGAATTCATGAGTGTCTATATCTTATATTAAGTTCTCTTGTGTTACTATTAAGCTAACACTTGATAGATTAAGTGGTATTATGTGTACTCTAGTTTATACATGTCTTGACTGTCTAAAGAATTTTATTTCTCATTTACCGAATTACATATAACTGTCGTAAATCCTCCGCTGAAATTAGAGATCTGTGTCTATTGAAGACTTTGTGTTATTAGTTATTTAAGATTCAAATTAGGGTTAGTCTTTTGTGGTTATAGGTTAATTCTGGGCTAATTCTGTGTTTAGCCACTGAAAACTATATTAGAATTTTTTTTTCTTTTTTGCACATTCTGCTTCCCCAAGTATATTAGTTTCTCGAGAACATTTAAGCTAATCCTTTGTATAGTTAGGTTCTGAAAAAAACAGGTAGAGCTTTTGGGCATTTAGCCACTTAAAAAATGCTAATCTTTCGAGTATTTGGCTTCTGAAAGAGATTAATGAGTGTTTTTTTTTTTATGAAAGAATTATTTAAATCTATTACCTTCCGAATAAGAATAAAACAAATCCTTTCTGAACTTGGCCTCTGCAAGTAAAATAAACTATCCTGTGTAAGTACTCTCTGAAAACTTAAGCTAAGTTGTTGTTTTTTTAGCTTCTGAAAAAATCCAGGCTAATGATTTTTGTATTTTTTTTTTTTTTTTTACCCTTTGAAAAACATGTACACCACTTCTTATTTCTTTGTGTAAATATTAGTAGCTTCTGGAAAACAGACAAGAATGGAAATTCTTTGTTTGTTTAGCCATTAGGGGGTAAAGATCAGTACATGTGCCTTCTCAAACAATTTAGGCTAATCCCTTGTGTAATTAGCGAAATATTTAGCGATATTCATTTCTATATTTAGCATCAGAAAAACGAGTAATGCTAATCCTTTGTTAATTTATTTTTCTAAAAGCAGTAATGCTAATCATATGTGTATGTAACTTTTTAAGAATATTGCTAATCCTTTGTATATTTAACTTCTGAAAATAACGCTAATCCTTGAAGTATTTAGATTCTAAAATAAAAAATGCCAATCTTTTGTTTAATTGTCTTCTAAAAAGTGCTAGTCCTTTGTGTAATTCTCTTCTAAAAATAGTGTTAATTCTTTGCGTATTTAATTTAGAAAAGTGATAGTGGCAATCCTTCGTGAGTTTAGCGTCTGATAAAAATTATGCTAATCCTTTGTTGTTGTTTTTTTTTAGCTTAAGAACAATGCTAATCATTGTGTATTTAGCTTTTCAGAGCAATGCTAATCCGTGTGTGTATAGCATTTAAGAACAATGCTAATCCTTGAGTATTTAGCTTTTAAAATAATAGTTATCCTTTGTATTTAGTTCCTGAAAGAAGTTATTCTCTCCTTTGTGTGTTTAGTTATATATATATACAAACATTTAGATTAATTCATTGTGTAATTACTTACTGAAAAAAAACTAATCTTTTAAGTATTTACCTTCTAAAAAAGAAAAAAATAAGACCACTTACACTTTGTTATCTATCTCTTACACTTACGTTTGGTGTTATTCTTATCTGTCTTATCTAGAATTCTAAGAGTCAACATCAATTATATTCAATTATCCAATTGTCGACTTCGTTAAGGCGTGTTGATGACCCCTCTGAGTGCTGCAAGCAATTAGTCGCAGCAATTATTTAATCAGTATTCTCCTCGCGTCTTATTAACGTATTATTAAATGCTTATCACTTCCAAGTTATTACCTTTGATAAATATAAGTGTTTATGCAGCTACAAATATAGTGCTAAATAGATTTTTTATAATCGTTGTTTATACACAATTGCATTGACGTAAACTGCTTTTATTTGCGGATTTGATCTGAGGTGACCCGTGTTCTCGAATTTTTTAAAAAGATATTTGCGGAAGCGCGTGCCTGTCCATGATTCACAAGCGTATATTTATGCATCACAGAAATATTACACAAAATATATTTCATGAAACCTATTCATGCGCAAAAAAAAAAAAAATAATCGCTTGGATGTAAATCGCGTCTCTTTCCTGATTTGACCTGATGTGACCCGTGTTTTCGAACTCTTACCAGAACATTCTCAAGCACGTGTTTGCCAGTGATTACCGAACGTTCTTGGTTTGTTTATGTACTTCCGTCATATTTGCAAATATTTATTAAATAGTTTAAGTCACGAATATGCTACACCTAATGTTTAGGAAATGTAAATATCTACAGGAAATATCGTTAAGGTAAAGTTGTTTATATATATATATATATATATATATATATATATATATATATATATATATATATATATATATATATATATATATATATATATATATATATATATATATATATATATATATGATTTTAGTGGCGATATAAAAAAAATTTATAATTTATTTAAAAAAATATACTTAATACACCACTCATGTACTGTCTTCATTATTTCGCTAACACACACACACATACACCAACTGAAGAATATGAGAATTTCATCACCCAGCGCAATTCCCGTTTGATCGTAAGTTTACTTATTTTGAAGATACAGTTGAAGGATAAACTGAAGAAGACGCACCTCGGCGCTGTCGACCGGAGAGGGCTCTCCTTCACGTTTGGCCAACTTGAGATAACGCATCTCATAATTAAGCAACTGGAGATAGAACACCGTAAATTAGGTTAGGATATCTCCAGTTGGCCAGTCGTGAGGGGTGCCTTCTCGGGTTGACGGCGCTGAGGTGCGTCTACTCCAGTTTATCCCAGTTTGACAAACCACTCCAACAGCTTGCATTGTATTCACCCGATTATTATTATTATTATTATTATTATTATTATTATTATTATTATTATTATCATCATCATCATCCATCGTCATCATCCAGTTGATTGCAATACCTTGCTCATGTGATATAATTTCAAGGTTATTATTATTATTATTAGATTCCTGGAAGGAAATGCAGCTTAGTCTGTTATACCAATTAATAACAATAAGCATTTCATCAACAAGAAAGCAAGATTTGAGAAATGACAAACAAAATAAGAATAGAAAAAAACACTCAGGTGATTAGCCTCTAATGAAATATGTTGCAATTTTTTTTTTTCCATTTTCATGACAAATCTTGTTAAAATCTTCTGTACGTATGTATCTTCCCTTATGACTAAGAAAATGGGGAGGGTTATGACGTAGCTTGGGGAGTATGGTTTGGTGGGTGGGTGGGTGGTTTGGTTGGTGGGTGTACCTTTGTTATGGGTGGGGGTTGGTGAGTAAGTGGTGGAATGGAGATCATATAGACAGGGGAGAGGTATTAATTCTAGTAGGAGGGGGGAGGGGGGGGGTGCTCAGAGAGGGGGTATGTCTTAGTAATCTGCTATTAGAGTGGAGTAGAGATCATAATACAGAATGGGGGAATGATTAAGTGTAGTGGTATGGAGTGAAGAAGGGGGGAGTATAGTAGGGGCATTGCTAAATAGCTTAGTATTGGGGTGGGTGATGGGGTGTAGAAGATCAGTGAGAGGGGAGGGTTGAGATGAGGTTAGGAAAGGGGGAGAATCTAAGGAGAGGGGTATTTCTAAGTAGCTTTTTAATGGAGTGGATGGACGGTGGAGTGAGTTCGTATAGAAAGGAGGGGGAGGTTAACTGTATGGGGGTGAAAAAGGGGGTTGGGAGGAATCTCAGTGAGGGACACATTTAAGTTATTTATGCATTTCTCTTGTTGCAACCTGTATAGCGATGGCTAATGTGTCGTTTCGCGCGCTTCTTTTATTGTAGTTACCCGTAGCAGCGTCATCTATCGATTGCGTTATACGAAGTGATTTGTTGACTGAGATTGTTCTGAAAACTGTAAACTAATGGTTGCAATGGAATATATATTTGGTATGTGATTAATGATTTTATTCATATGTTTGTCATTTATTTTTATATTTATTTGTTTGTTATGTATATATGTATTTCCCATATTATTTTTAATACGTTATAATAAAAGTTGGGCAACTAAAGTTATTATTTTTGAATAGACGGATATAAAGGCTATCTATCGATATCTATCCGTCTATTTGTCGATTTTTATGAGTGTATGTGTCTACTCCACAAAAGGCACGTTCATTTATAAATATGATGGGCCGACTCCAAAGGGAAAAAGGATAGCCTACTCTTGTTACCTCTGAGGATGAATTGGTTATTACCTGAAAGCGTCAAGGTATTCCGTTATCTCTCTCTCTCTCTCTCTCTCTCTCTCTCTCTCTCTCTCTCTCTCTCTCTCTCTCTCTCTCTCTCTCTCTATATATATATATATATATATATATATATATATATATATATATATATATATATATATATATATATATATATATATATATGTGTGTGTGTGTGTGTGTGTGTGTGTGTGTGTGTGTGTGTGTGTTAAGAGTAAACACAGTGTTCGCAGTTACATATAAATTTTTGTCCTCCATCTAACAACTCTTTCTTTAGCAAATCCGATTGTTTGGTTTTATCTAGATTACCGTCACATTATACATTTATACGCCCATTATTACACACTTACCTATTGGGTGACTCATGCAGTCGCACTTTATCAACAAGGAGCTAAGACGGGTAAAATAGGGTGAATAGACTATATGATGAATGATTATGCTTTGACTTAGCCACCTATAACGTCCATCGTATATCATTGTATTTATGGGAACACCACACATGTGTGACATTTATCGTTCATATTCATTCTTTTTCTCACTCTCATACCCAGGAGAAATTATACTTCTTATCAGTACTATTTATTTGTTGAAAACGTATGATCGTGTTAGATGGACGGTGGAGAGTATATACGTGACTCTCCTTCTCTATAATGCTGGTTCGAGCTATGAGTTCTTCTTCTTCTTCTTCTTCCCTTGCGTTGAAATTATGACGACGTTGTGATAACACACATATTGTAGTTATTTTTTTTTGGCAACATAACGTTCTCTCAGATATCTGACCAAGATAAGAAGAAAAACCAGCCAGATTAAGTTTACACCAGAAATCTCTCTCTCTCTCTCTCTCTCTCTCTCTCTCTCTCTCTCTCTCTCTCTCTCTCTCTCTCTCTCTCTCTCTCTCTCTCTCTCTCTCTCTCTCTCTCTCTCCTGAGCTGATGCACAATAAATACCATCTTTTCTCCATGAAAGGCAAATTCATTCTACCAATTACTCTTAAACAAAAAAAAAAACAATAAATAAACAAGTAAACAGAGATACATAAATAAATATATCTTGATTGACCTTCAGCTTCAGCAGCAGCTGCCCGACATATTACTGACCGCAAAATAACCGCGAGAGTCACTTACTTCTCATTTAATCAAACCGCAACAATGAGATACACATATGGCAACACATAAGACATATACAGTGAAAATGAAGTAAATTAACAGAACGTGGCCAGACAAAGAATGTTATAATTATATAATATTGAAGATGAGATGAGGTTACTGATGTTACATATGATGTGATTTAGTAATATATATATATATATATATATATATATATATATATATATATATATATATATATATATTATATATATATATATATATATATATATATACAATGACATTAATGCTCCTTGTAAGAGGTTGGCCGAGTCAGAGCAAACATACCATTCACCAGCACCAACTGCCCATTTCACCCTTTTTAGCTTTTCCGGGATCAAGAGTCAAACACAAATTTCCTCTATTTACTGGCATTCATCTCTATGGGGATCGCTGTAGCGCCGTGATAAAATATTACACTCTGAAGTCGGAAGATGACAAATCGCGATCGAACCTACCGAGGGGTGTTAAGGAGGGCATCCATCCTTAATTCCTTAGGTCTAAGCTGTTTGTTTCTAAGTAAAAAAAAAAACGAAGGGGGGGATTAATAGTGACGCAAACAGACTGACAGAAACTAACTCTGTTCATGGAATGAAAACGAGAAAAAGATTATAAATTATTTTAAGTTCTTAGTTGGAGTTTTCCCCACCAGAAGCCCCTTGTATGCTTTGACTTTTTGTAGGAAGATGATACAAAGGAGGGGATTTGCAGTTACTTCACCTCATTTTGTCAATTTTCACGACACGGGAATTTTTTTTTTCGGCCGCTATCTAAGAATGATATAAACATTTGAGAAAGATAGGAAGAGGATGTATCACTTTTACATAAAATGTAGACATAAAGGCGCTCCATTAAGTAAACGAATTAGGTAATTTTCCTTAATCTTCCAAATTAACTAACTCACGAAAGCTAGAAATAGTAAAAAAAAAAATGCATAAGTACGAAAAAACACGAAAAGACATGACTATAAAGATAATTATCAATGTAAAGACACCATGACAGTCAATTAAACTGTAATTTTTTTTTCCATTTACAGTGTTAGGAAGTGTAGAGAATGATTTACTAAATTAAGTAACTTATTACATGACTTGATAATGTTTAACCGAGTCAGCAAAACAATCTTTCACGTCATGCTCATATTTTTATAGGGATATTCATTTATGAAGTGACTGTACATATATGGCTACAAAAGCCAACAGGAAAGAGAAGAGTAAATAAAGAGATAAATATATAAATAGAATATGTTGAATAAAAGGGCGATGACACAGCCAAAAAGCGATCATGCAAATAAACTGCGTAGCTTTTGTTCAAGGGGCGACAGTCAGTCTACGTTAGTCTCTCTCTCTCTCTCTCTCTCTCTCTCTCTCTCTGCTCTAATTCTCCTTTTTTTATCCTCATTTTCCCCACTTTCTTCCCCATTTCTCTTCCCTCCTTTTTTTTTTTGTTCGTCCCATGCAGTTACGTACTCTCATCTTGTCATCCCATCCCACAACTTTTCCCAGTTTACTCACACCCATCTCATCCCTTCCAGAAACTCTTCCTAGTATATCACTTCTTCCCAGTCTACATACAGACACGTAATCATCTCCCCCATTCCCACTTTCTCCCCCATCCCCACATGAATCTCCCACTTAAACCCTCATAGCATTGTCTCGGAGGGAGGGTACGAATGGGTCTGGTGGCGTTTAATATTAAATTGCATCTGTCATTGTGATCACATCAAAGTTTCGTATTTCCTGCAGTCGGACAGACCATTTACCTTTAACACAATCACGTTTTCATCTAGGTCTTAAGATTCCTCTATTTATGTCGTCTTTGTGTTTATGCTGTGTGTGCGCGCGTGTGCAGGGTGTATGTATCTAGACAATGTTTGCTTGTGCGTACTTACGTATGTATGTATGCATTGATGTATATATGTATATTGGTATGCATTTAGACAAAATAAGAAAGCATGGATATATATATATATATATATATATATATATATATATATATATATATATATATATATATATATATATATATATATATATTTAATTATATATGTATGAATTTATGCATGTATATGAGTATGTAAGTATGTATCTAACAAAGCAAGTATGTACGTTTGTATGCATGTATAAATATGCGTGCGTAAAATTCTTTTTATAATGCACTGTGATAGAGCTCTTAATATTATCTCGTTATTGCCATGTTTTCCATACCTGTAAATATATTCTACTCTCTTTATACCGATGATATGCATGCATGTGTAGGATCTATGTGTAAGTATGCATTATTATTCTTTACTCTCCAAAATATATATAATAAATCAACCTCCTTCATGTTTCTGAATTAACAAGAAAACTATATATATATATATATATATATATATATATATATATATATATATATATATATATATATATATATATATATATATATATAAACACGCACGCACGCACGCACACATATTTGCAAGTGCAATAACCTGAGCGTACATAGCACGGCTTGCGTGATTGAGACACGCGCTAATTTATCTTTTAATGACAGTGTTGATCGTTTCTTGCTCTTGTTTTGACTGGTATGGACAGCATTTAGGAATCTATTGGCTGGAAGGTAGATATTACTATTATTATTATTATTTTATTATTATTATTATTATTATTATTATTATTATTATTATTATTATTATTATTATTATAAGTAGTAGTCTCCGTGGCAAAATGGTAACGTCTGCGACTCTGAGGCGGCAGGTCGAGGGTTCGCGCCCCGTCACGGACTGAGGTTAGTAAGGGCATACACTCACGGTAACGATTACATCTGCCAAAACAAGTCCTTCGTAAGAAGGCAACCGTCCTAGCCCTTAGTAGAAAAGGGAGTTCGAGACGTAAAACCGAATCCATTATTATTATTACAAATGGTTGTAAATAGCACCATTATTATTTTGCTATGCACACAACGATTTCACTGTTATCATTGTGATCAACATAATAAATATTATATATTCATTTAATTATTTTGGCAAGAGAGAGAGAGAGAGAGAGAGAGAGAGAGAGAGAGAGAGAGAGAGAGAGAGAGAGAGAGAGAGAGAGAGAGAGTCTGACCACTAACACACTCCAAGGTGACACAATCACGCGTCCGCTCACACACGCACGCACAGGCGCCTCGCACACGCACATATATAGCCAATAGGGATAAACGCCAATGCATGACAAAGCAATTGACAAAGGATCATTACCACCTGTTCAACATTGGTCACGAGACTTAGGGAAGAAGCACATGATATGCAGAGATTATTATTATTATTATTATTATTATTATTATTATTTGTTTTCGCATCGAACCAAAGTTTTGTGTTGGTTTATTTCTCTGTAAACAATGAAGAGGGTGCTCAGTGTAACATGCCTGGCATAGATAGATAGATAGATAGAGAAAGAGAGAGAGAGAGAGAGAGAGAGAGAGAGAGAGAGAGAGAGAGAGAGAGAGACTGGACTCATGTCTGTCTTTGGTAAATACATAATGGATCGATTCTTGAGTGACGTTTTCTTTGTGATTGAGAGATTTCTGATCTGATCATCAAATATCATAATTTTTTATTGCCTGTTTCCGCATTCCTTTCTTCTGTCTGTTTATTATATATATATATATATATATATATATATATATATATATATATATATATATATATATATATATATATAGATAGATAGATAGATAGATAGATAGATAGATAGATATAATTTTACTGAACTAAAAAAATGAAATCATATTGTTTCATTTATGAATGTTTAGAAGTGATATTTTTAAATATTTATTTTTTTCTTTGCAATTATGACAAATTCTTCATTGTTTTTGTGGTTCTTTCACTTCCCCGTTTCGATGTTGTCTTTTGTCTTTTTGTTCATTCATATATCGATTAATATATTTATTTTATTTAGTCATTATTAGTTCTCTTGAATAGTTGCATTTGATATACGAATAGCTCTTTCTATCTGTGTATTTCTTTGGATATTTATTTATTTGTAATTATTATTTTTGTAGACATTTTGCAATTATGTGGTATTATAATATACAGATACTCAATAGATTTTTTATTTTATTATGTAATGTATATAAATCAAACTTTTAAATAAAAAATGTATAGTATATCATTGTCATAATATGAGGGTACATTGCTCTCTCTCTCTCTCTCTCTCTCTCTCTCTCTCTCTCTCTCTCTCTCTCTCTCTCTCTCTCTCTCTCTCAGTGTAGCTGGTCAATTTCAATTGTTTTCTCATTTACATAATTTCTTGGGACTGGATTTAATGAGCTTACCGAAAACAATACTTACTTCCGAGAAAGACAAGAGAGAGAGAGAGAGAGATTTTTTTTGTGTTGAAAAATCCCTTTCAAAATATGCAAGGCATTGCAGTTAATTTCTTAGTACAGTAATTTGTAAACAAAGAGACTACTGTAAATCAGTCTCTCTCTCTCTCTCTCTCTCTCTCTCTCTCTCTCTCTCTCTCTCTCTCTCTCTCTCTTCTCAAATCTGGTCTTGGAAATCTGCCCGTGTTATTCATATATATTTTGCGAGCACTCCTAATACCTCATATAAATAGTTGAGTCTTTATATTCGCTCGCGATATAGAGATAGCGATGTAATTGTGGTACGATTAAAGGATATTGCAGGAATGACTTGATATTTCTTTGTTGAGAGCAGATTATAAGTCCATTTAAGTACCATTTGATGTAAGTGAGAGTGAGTGTGAACATATTTCTTGGTAATTAGACAACACTAAAGCCTCTTTTCAGGGATTATTAAATAATATAAGCATCTATACGGATGATGACACTGACTAAAAATAGTAACTGATTTTCGTGAGAATGTGTAAATGGTTGCACATGGTAAGTAGACTCTTACTTTAGAGGGAATTTAATAATATGACATACACAAATAATATGAAACTGTGAATTATGTTAATTATTTAGTGTTAATGAATTTGGTTTTTATTGCTTTACTACACTGCGTTTGTTTAGCTGAGTTAGGATTGGTATGATAATGGGGTGTTGGGGGTTCTCTAGAAGTAATAGAGGATTTCGTAAAAATTATATATTTACGGTAAGTGTTGAGGCATTGTAAGTACATTTAGTCAAAGACATATTAAAAACGTATACTTCTCATTATTTACAGGGATTCCTCCACTGCCAGATGTGATTTTGAGCAACACGCCACCTCCTTCACCACTTCGGAGAGCTCATTCATACCATTTCCTATTTCCTGAAAAGACAGAAGGAACTCAAGGGCGCGTGACGACTTCTGCCCTTCAGAGGTCGTTTTCTTTCCTGCCTACACCTCCTCCAACACCGCTAAGCCCTCAAGGGGAAGCGCATAGAGGATCCATTTGCTCAACTGCAGGAGATAATGATCGCGAGGTGAATAACGTCAGAACAGGATTGAGTCACATTCAAGAGGTTCGGAGGAAACTTCCTGATCCTCCTGCTCACTTTCAACCTCACGAGCCACTCCCTCAGCTGACCTGGGAGGTTCCTGCTATTCAGCGATCACGCAGGGTTGAATACAGTTCAGCCAATCAGCCAACGCGTAATAGGGAATCTCCAGACGGCAGTAGTAAGAAAGCAGAAAAGAGCGGTATGGTCAAGGAAGAGGGAGATAGACTTCGTCAAATTGGCAATGATTTGCGAAGAATTGCAGACCAGTTTCAGCTTGATAATGGTAAGGTAGGTTGACCATGTTACTGTCTCCAGCATATTGTCAGACATATGAATGTAGGGTTTCTTATTAGCTCTCAATATAATTAAGAAACTATGAGTGTTGTGAAGGACTTACAAGCTGTGAACTCTTCTTTCATGTATTTGTTTTCATTCTTTTTCCAGGTGTCCAAAAAACGGCAAAAGAAAGATGATGCAGGAGCAGCTTGGGATGTACCTGTTGTTTTCACAAGGTGCATCTCCGGTGCACTGCTGTGTCTTGTTTGGTGGAGGCTGTTGAACAAGCTTCAATGATTGTCCCAGGAGATGGATGCAGTTCTTCAAGGCCGTGTTTCTGTGGTAATACCCTTTAGTGCTCTTTAGAATTTGGCGCTAGTATGACTGACTGGAAATTTTCTTCCCTTACTGGGATAATCATTCTACCTCAAGGAGAACTTTTGGGTCCAAATTCATTCCTTTTCTATGTGTGTCTCCAGCTTGTATTAAAAAAAAATGATAGATGTATTCTGAGGAGAAGCTAAACAAGGGCGGTTCCTTTGCTGACATTTTTGCTCACAGGAGAAAACTCGATGTTCTTTGCTACTTAACAATAACAGATATGATGAATAATGTAGTCCAGCTGTAAGCTACGCAAAAATCAGCTGATGTGCATCTATAGTTCAAATTTTGGGCATTAGTAACTGAATGGATTTTGATGGGCATTTTTTGTGTCCTATTCAACACTACCCAGAGGTCTTTCAAGATTTTAAGACTATAGTATCACAACTAGCATCATCACCAGCTCATCTATTGCTTAAAATACCGAGTCATTACTGCCATTTACAATACTTAATTGTCACTGGATCCGTCATGTTTAGCTTCCCATTCATCGTGCATCATCTAAGGCACTGTTGTTGGTAAAACCACTTACTTTGTGTAGCTTTACGACGATGTAAACGAAGGATCTCATTATTTGCCATTAGTATTCGTCAGGAGAAGAAGAAAAAGTGGAAAAAGACATTTTAAAACTATGCTACCGATCTTTCAGAGAGGCTGTGTTGAGAAGCATCATTGTAAAAAAAAAAAAAAAAAAAAAAAAAAAAAAAAGTTTTAATTTTTACATTGCACAAGTTTTTGATCGACTTCTTTCATGTGGATTATTGGCATGAATTGTACATAGATTTGTATTTGAAGTAATAATTGTTGTAGTCTGAGGTTAGAGTTCTATTTGTAGATTTTTTGAAGATATGTTTAGCCATTGGGAGAGGAAATCAGTCTGTTTGTAAGTCTTGTAGGGAAAGGAATGGTTCGATTAATAATGTGTTCTTACTTGGATGTGAGAAGTAGAAAATATCTACAAATGATGTGAGATAATCAATAGTTTACTGCTTCGTAGATTAGTTTAAATTTTATTTTTTATTTTTGTATTTTTTAATACTCTGAAAATAGGAACACATCAACCAATTTTAAGAAATAATCGAGAAGGTTAGATGTATGGTCCAGCAATAAAGGCAAGCATAGTTTAAGAAAGGAACTTTTTTTTTTATTATTATTATTGTTTTTATTATTAGCAGAAGTAGTAATAGTAGTACATTTGCCACGAATGATAACCTTTTTTTAAGATGATGGAAATTGATAAGAAATCAGTAGCTGAGGATAACTGTGCGATAGATAAGCATATTAAGAGAATAGATAAGGGAAAAGATAAGTTTTTTTTTTTAATATCTACCAACAGTAAAGCTGGATTAACACCGGTGTTTTTCCCTACTCTCCCAATGATCATCAAAGCTAAAAGACGTGATATTGTTTTATAAAATAAAAATAATTTGTGAATATATTTGCTTGCTTCACATCACTGTGTAAGAAGTCTCGGACTGTTTCTTGATGGGGTCGGTCCTGGTCTGTAAATGTATACAATACGTACTGTGACAGTCCACAAAGTCCGGGTACATAGGAAATTTCAATATGCAGAGCTATTCAATCGAGTCCACCTGAATTTTGTAAAGCTCATCAAATTATGCATTGAAAATGATGGAAATCATATTGAAAATATTATTTATTAACATTAGATTTCAATAAAATTGTTTTGTTTTAAAAGTATGTGTTAATCTCCTGTGTACCCAGACTTCGTCTGGGTACACAGGAGATTAACACATACTTTTAAAATAAAACAATTTTATTTAACTAATGTTAATAAATAATATTTTCAATATGATTTCCATCATTTTCAATGCATAATTTGATGAGCTTTACAAAATTCAGGTGAACTCGATTGAATAGCTCTGCATAGTGAAAATTCCTATGTACCCAGACTTTGTGGACACCCTGTAGATTAGGTATGTCAGTTTACAGTTTTTGGAGATTTTCTTCCCAGTAATTCACTCTCCAGGAGACTCGTCCATTTTTTCATGTAAAGTCCGAGACTCTTCTGCTTGTTAACCAGGAATTATGGCATCTATGATCAGATGAAATAAGATTCATACTTGCTGGTTTTGTCTATTTTTTTTTATATGGCCCGAGCTGACCTGGCTCTTTATCGTGGGATATACCTTACACACCCAGAATGTTCATGTATTTGCTCAGTTAATAAAAAACAAACAAACAACAGCAAACTAAAAAAAACTTTGTTCTTGTTTTATATTCATGTGTTCTGTTCAGTGTAAGGTATATCTGGCTTTTTATTTGAAGATATGCCTTAACAATCCTAGATGTCCATATATTTGCTCAGTTAAAAAAACAAAACACAAACTTGGTACTTGTTTTATGTGTCCTGGTCAGTGTAAGGTATATCTGCATTCTCTTTTTTTTTCTTATTTTTTGTTCTAAACAGTGATGCCAGAAATGAATATACTGTTAACTTTCCTTTCAAGTACTTATTAGTTTTATTAGTCTGTTGACTTCTTTGTTGGAAATTTGAATACTTGATCAATTTCTATTATAATTCTATTTTGGCTGTCATTCTGTTAGTCTTCATTCTGGCAACACTGTTGCTCCTAGTCAGCATGATCAGCAATCAAAATGATCTCATTTATAATGTTATTAAGACATCGTGCAATTCACACGATTCATTTTGTTTCTTTGTATATCGAATCTGCATCTTCTCTGACAGTCTCTTTCGAGACGTATTGTGAACCTGTATTATGAAAAAAAAAAATGTCCCATTGTCTATTATATGGTGAATATTTTTGCTTTCTCAAAGTACTGTATTGAGGCATTATTATTATTATTATTATTATTATTATTATTATTATTATTATTATTATTGCTGGGATTGCACTGTTATCCCAGTGGATAATATCCTTAACAAGTAGTAAATTTTTTATTAATTATAGCTACTGCTACCCTTATTATTATTAGTGACTGGTACTTTGCCATGACATTCATCTTTATAATATTAACCAAATTTGGCAATAAGTGATTTAACGTTAATTATTGCATCTACAAAAGTATTGCTTGACTTAATCTAACCTAATCTAATTTTAAAATACTCTATGAATAGGTTTTATGTCTCGCATTCACTGTGAAAGAAATGCAGATTCTGTGTGTTTTAAGCCATAAAATGGAAGGATGGGATTCAATGCGCTTTGTTTTGCTGTGTTCAGAAAATGAATTTGCTTTACTCGTGTATTTAATTCAATTGGAGATATTTTTAGCTGTCGCAGATATATACATTAACAAATGCATAGATATGTCATCCATATAGATATGTATCAACTATTTGTCTTCTCCTCCATATATACCAAGACACGTTGACAAATTCATAGATAGGTATGTAGATATACATTAATATATGCTTACATATACAGATATATATCTATTTGCCTTCTCCCCTTCATGTTCCCAAACAGCATAGTGTAAGAAGGCCTTACTTGCCAGTACACCAACGAATCAAAAAACTATATAACGAGAAAATAAAAAGTTCGGATAAATAGAGGGTAATTCATGATCATAAATAACCCAGTCTAAAGCTAGCAACAATCAATCCATAATTATAAAAAAAAGAATTTCGAAGTATTAATATTCTTTACGTAAAGTATCCTGGAAGGGTTTTTAATAACAGTCTTTGGAGGAGTGGAAGCAGAGGTGAGTTACAGAGTGAATCTATATCTATATAAGGGGTGGCCGAGTCAAAGCAAAACCTTGACTCTTTTGGGGAAGAAAATACAAAACGGGAGTTCCAGTTTCCTCGCTCTGCCCCATTTAGTCGACTTATACGACACGCAGGGGAACACGGAGGCTGTATTCTTGTCCGCAATCCAAGGAAAGAAAGAAGACTGCGGGGAAGCGTAAAAGAAAATTAACTATGGGAGGCAGAGGCCGCTCAACTACTGCGAAGAAAACTAGTAAATATCTATGTGGAACACAGCAGAACAGAGATCCTGCGATCCAAGCCAACCTTGCCCAGAATATGTCGCCTTCTTCTATGTCTTTCAGTAGACGAGTCCGGGACCCGGGTTTGAAACTCGGTGAGACTCTTTCACGATTAGAAAATTTTTTTGTAGTGTAAATAGTAATTAGATGTTTAGATTTACGTTTTTTCTTCTAGAGGTTGACTGACGAACGGTTGTTGTATGCTTGTGGGATTTTTACTCTAGTAATTTTTCTTTCTATACAGCGAGCTGTACATTTTATTATTTAAAAAGAAAACAGCTTTAAGATTAAGCTTTACATTTCATTATAGTTTTGTCTTGATTTTCAAATAGCTTTACTACTTCATTGGCTTTATTCTCAATTTTTTTTTATTTCCATGTATAATATATGAATTTCTCATGTTATTAATATAAAAGGTGGTCTATATTTGGTTTTTAATTTATAAGGATATTGCAGTTATATTTATATGATTTATCGAATTTTCTGAAGCAACCTTGTACAGCAGTGTTACCAGACATTTTAACCAAAGTCCCCTCAGAGTAAAAAAAAAAAATAAACTGAATTACATATTAATACGTGAATAAATTAAGCCTGCATATAATTTATATAACTTTTAAAGCCTCCCCTGATGGGTACTAACCAAACTATTGGTGCAGAATCCATACAATCTATTACTTGCTATATAAATACCATAATAATCTGGTAACACTGCTTCTAAAGTACATATGTGATGTAGTCGAACAAAACAGAGGGATGTCAATTATATAATTATGTCATATACAATAACTTATCAGTATTGTTACAAATTATTTATATAATTGATTTTGGTGTTATATCACAGCTCCAAGGTCAATAGAGTTTGGATAGATTATATTTATTATTATAATGAATGGCTGTCATCATCCCTTACAAAAAGCACCAAGAACTTGATGGAGCTTAAGGTGAAAAATTAAGTTCACATATTTTATTGTGTCAATAATGTTTTTATTCAATAACTTTTAGAATTTTCTTAGTAATATAAAAGAACATTTCATGATAAAATGTATAGACTCTCATTTGTGCTTATTAATAATGTCATATAATGATTAACTTTAATCATTATAATTAGCTTTTAATGATTGTCAGTAACTTAAGTACTTGTGTCATAAGTATATACTCTCGGTAAGAAGTGGTAGCGGATATATTTGAAGCACAAAGACTTAATTCCAATTCAAAAGCTTATAAAAGACATTTTTGGTTTGTTTGTTTATTTGTTCATAGTGATGTAGTTTAACAGTGATAAAATTGTAAACTGCCAAAAAACTAGAATAGATTTTGTGTGCTATTTCTTATTATTATTATTATTATTATTATTATTATTATTATTATTGGACACAATAGTCTGAAGCATTTACTGTTTTTTCAAACCAGTGCATTTTGAATTATCATCACCACTATTATTATTATTTTTATTAATATTGTTATTATTATTATTAGCACATTATTGTTATTATTATTATTATTATTATTATTATTATTAGCATAATTATTATTATTATTTATTGCTGGAAACCGAATGTCTTTCATGAATACAGAAAAATGGCCTTAATTTGCTTATGAAATAGCAGTGTTTAGACTGTAATATTTTGAACAGTTTATTTTTATCTATAGTAAGCATGAACTCTAGGTGTGTGCGCGTGTGTTTAACAATTATTATCTCCTTACGTTCAGTACTTGATCATAGTGAAAATTTATATTTTAGAAACTCACGTCTAATAAAATCAGCGTTTTTCGTGTCTTCTTCTTCTTCTTCTTCTTCACCACTATCCACACGCACCTCAAACACTCCTCTCAGCTCCTTGGCAACCCTTTATTCCCAAGGAGCTGAGAGGAGTGGTTGAGGTGTGTGTGGATCGTGGTGAATGCGCGTTTCTTGCCTCGGCCACCCCTGTACAAAGGGGAATGAGGTATATATATATATATATATATATATATATATATATATATATATATATATATATATATATATATATATATATATATATATATATATATATATATATATATATATATATATATATATATATATATATATATATATATATATATATATACACATACATACATATACCGAGGCTGTTTCCCCCTTAAATTGGGGGGTAGCCGACGTCATGAAAGGAAAGTCTGGGGAGAAGTTATTCTCCCCTCTACTCCCCCTCTTCGTTGACGCCTCGCAGGAGGTTGATATATATATATATATATATATATATATATATATATATATATATATATATATATATATATATATATATATATATATATATATATATATATATCACGCCCATCAAACCTAGAGTTCATTTCTTACTAATAAAAAGAAAAGTTGCTTGTGCGAGTGCGTGCTGCGTGTTTGTAAGCGTCTTGCGGCACTTGCGTGCGTGTGTTTGTGCGTGCGAATGTCGTGTAAATAGCAAAAAGAGGAAATCTTTCAAAGATCTCGAACTGTGCAGATAAAAATCGTCACTACCCAATCGGTCTTTCATATTTGTACATACAAAAACACGAAAGGAAAACAAATAAAAAAAAGAACTTTTCATTTTTGTAATTTTATCAATAAAGTGATTCTATGTATACCCTTTGTTATTTTTCTGTATCCATATTCAATATATATATATATATATATATATATATATATATATATATATATATATATATATATATATATATATATATATATATATTATATATATATATGTATATATATATATATATATATATATATATATATATATATATATATATATATATATATATATATATATATATATATATATATATATATATATATATTATATATAAATAACATGAAATGACATAAAGAAATATATATATATATATATATATATATATATATATATATATATATATATATATATATATATATATATATAAACTGAATAAGTAAATAAGAAACAAATAAATAAATACTAAAATACAAATCAGAATAGACGCAGAAAGGAATAGAATCTAGTCTAGTCCAGACTAAATTCAGGACAACACAAAAATGTGCTTAATCACTCCTTCAATGGACAGAGGTCACGGGATTAAGGAAATTCCCTGTGTCTTCAATCACAAAGTATCTAAAAATATCGCTATAGATACAAGGTTAAGTAGCAATGGGAAAGATACATGACTAAACAGCAAAGGAAAACACGTGTTTGTCTTCCATGTCTACAAGCAAGTGAAAACAACAATTATCACACGTAATAAAAAATACAATGAAAAGTAATATTAATTGTGATTATGCACACACACACACACACACACATATATATATATATATATATATATATATATATATATATATATATATATATATATATATATATATATATATATATATATATATATATATATATATATATATATATATATATATATATATATATATATATATATATATATATATATATATATATATATATATATCAAGACTAATTAATTAGTATTACAGATAGTAAATTATGGCCCATCCTGTATATTCTCACCTCCTATCTCTGTATTATGGCAAGAAAAGGAGGACATGTTCATCCTTTAAATCTTTAAATCTCCTAGATTCCCTATCCTTTACAGTCCATTACTACGACAAGAAAGTACAAAACGGATGGAAACAATTCTCATTTAACATAAGACTTATGTAAATAAGTAAATATAAGTGAAGTCGGGACAGATACAAAATAAAATAAAACTTCCCTCATCGGGCCCGGCCACCAATAAACATGTAAATGATAACAAATACTTCCTCCATGTTCCCTTGCGTGTCGTAGGAGTCGATTAAATGGGGCGGAGCGAGGGTACTGGTAATCCCCTCTTTATTTTCTCTTCCCAAAGAGTCAAATTATTTTGCCTTGATTCAACCACTCCCCTTTTATATATATATATATATATATATATATATATATATATATATATATATATATATATATATATATATATATATATATATATATATATATATATATATATATATATATATATATATATGAAATAGATATGTACACAAGTAAAATAATACATAAATAAATGATAAAGAGCTTGACGTAGGGATTTTATTATTATCCCACCGAGTGTCACCACTGACGTAGGGATTTTCCTCCTACGTATATATACTTATAATTATTAGTACCAGACGGGTACAAGGTAAGACTGGACACGCAGTGAATCCTTTGCTTATATTTATTCTAGAGTACAACACAACTTCGACGCCTCAATGCCCCCACCCTATGACTATCACAATCTATGATCTATTCGTGCCCCTGGCAAAGTTCTAACTAACTGTCTCTGCCCTGGGTGGCTCTTGAAATACCCCCAGGGGCAGGGCGTGGCTTTACATCCAATTCTCCAATGAGATCAAGGGATCTCTAGTCCAGCCAATCAACGCCAGGTTCAAAGTGGAATCCCTCCTACTTCCGGGGAGGAGCTATTGGGCATCTCTCCAGGGCATGTACCTACGTACGAAACACTTGCTTATGTTTCTTGCGGTTTAGGAAATGGCTAACTTCCTGGCCTTTCCTGCCCTTCTCGATGCCAGATCCTAAGTCTCACGGTTCCGGTCATATATCTCCTTGACACTTTCTACAAACATTGTAATAAAATATCTGTGCCCTCGACCAACCGTTACCCCTCAAGATCTGTTACAAGTTTCAGATTCTGGCTTCAGCATGACGGACTGGCTTCAGCATGACGGAAGTCATACGACATCCCTCCCAACCAAAACTGAAATATCTCTTATTTCAGTCGAAGCATGGGCTAATTTTCCGGGAGCTCTTGGACATATCCTAGCTAACATTAGTTTACAATAGAAATGGGGCCGAATTATTTAAGCTATTTTCTAAGAATTCCTATTTCTATGAATCCTAAACAAATTATACAAACATAACATATATAGAGTACTTTTACAGACAACTAGAGCATGCAGGGTCTATTTCCTTGTTGGAAATCTGTAATACAAACATTTTTTTATATTTAAACAACATAATTCCAGTGTGAAACTAATATTAAACATTAATTAAGATCAAAAAGTCAGTTTAAATCAAAACATTAATTCATCTACTTCTCTCGTTTCTTTAAAAGACAAAATCGAGTTAATTACAGTAGAATTATGACTCATTTAGAACATTAGCAAACAATTAAGTAGAGTATTAGCATGTATAAACATGTAAAATGCAATAGACCATAACATCAACAGTAATTTCTATAAGAGACCTTACCTTCATAAATTCTATTCCTATCATTATTAGAGGCATTGATTTGTCTTAAAATTAAGCCTTAAAAACTACTCCTGAAACAAAACATGTGTTACTTTCATATTATATTACTATTCAGAGACCAATGGATAGGACGACTTTTAATTTCTCTGTCTAGGACGACTTTCGTTTTCTCTGTCTAGGACGACTTTCGTTTTCTCTGTCTAGGACGACTTTTAATTTCTCTGTCTAGGACGACTTTCGTTTTCTCTGTCTAGGACGACTTTTACTTTCTCTGTCCAGGACGACTTTCGTTTTCTCTGTCTAGGACGACTTTTAATTTCTCTGTCTAGGACGACTTTTACTTTCTCTGTCCAGGACGACTTTCGTTTTCTCTGTCTAGGACGACTTTCGTTTTCTCTGTCTAGGACGACTTTCGTTTTCTCTCTGTCTATGGAAAATTTCCCATCCCTTACCCCGATAAAGGAGAGTAAAGGTGAAATCTCGGTTGGGCCGCACGGTCACAGACTGCCTCACCAGTCCTAGGTCCCATTCTAACGAACAAACAAACATTCTACTCCCTTGAAGCTACGTTTGGGTGACACTGAAAAACCTTCCCTATTATTGGACAGCACAAACTACTCTAATTTACTCTTACTTTCACCTGCATAGCGTGAAATTAAAAAAAACTCATCTCTAACTAATATCACGAAATTTCTTATTCTTCAGAAAAAACATGCCACACACGTATCGTAAGATTAATTTCCCATCATCATAACACAAAAAGAACGATCTGTCATTTATGTCTTTCTTTCGCTAAAACATTCCTCCCACGGAGAAAAAAACAAAAAAAAAGAAAAAAAACTTAAAAACAGGCGCAATCTTAACACTCTATTTCTTACGCTTTAAGAAATTTATATAAAAATGATTTTACACGTACTTTAAAATATCAAAGCTCAGTACAATTACTACAGATTTACAATAACGAGGTTGGGGGATCGAATGGTCACTTCCACATTCCTTTCTCGAAAACCACACGTGTTCTAAGTAAAACCTTAAAAGCAGATGCACGTATATTTCTCACTATAATTCTTACGCTTTAGAAATTAATAGACTGTAATAGTGATTTCACGTGCATTAAATTTGTCAATTAAAAATCGATACATTCGCGTTCTTAAAATTCAATCTAGGCATTAATACAAATAAATGGAACACACTTCCAACGCAAATTCTTTATATTACTCAAATTATAACAAAAATGGAGTTTATTACTGCTTATAGCTATTAGTACAAATTATCCATGTTAGTAATGGGTACAGAAATTCTACTTTTATCAACTTATTAAGCGCCACACCCCTTATAAGCGGGTTGGCTGAGTCAAAGCATAACTACAAGATAAAATGGCGGCGTCCACCGACCTCAATTTCTTTTACTAATTGTCCCATTACTCACTGGATACAGATCACAAGTACTTAGCTATTTTAAGGAGGTGGTCCTGAAGAACTTCATGGCAGAAGGCAAGGAAGGAGAGGGTTCTCCTTCTTCTCTTCGAGTAAAATCGACGAATCGCCGTCTTCTTGGTCGGATCCGGCAACTTATACCTCTTGTAATGGGCATTTTCACTCAATGCTCCGGTCACACTTCGGCTTACTAAGAAATATCTTAGGAATAGTTCC
>JAXCGZ010013317.1:7500-15000 GCA_037179515.1 Halocaridina rubra | reverse complement strand
TATGCAATCTGCCCAACCCTCTCTTTCCTGTAAGATTTGGCTTACCTCATCATAAAATTCTAATAAGTTTGTTACTGTTGATCTTCCTTCTCTGAAGCCATGTTGCCTCACTGACAAAAAGTTGAAGGATTCCAAGTGAAGAGAGATATGTTTCCTTAGTAGTTTCTCCATAAGTTTGCAAACTATGCTGGTCAAGGAAACTGGTCTATAGTTCAGAGCCGTATCCCTCCTTCCCTTTTTGAAGATAGGTATCACATTTGCTTGTTTCCAGCATCTTGGAATCTCCCCCGACTCCAATGACTCCTTAAATATGATACTTAGTGCCACTGATATTGTGTTTGCGCATTTTTTAAGCACATGAGGGGATATGTCATCAGGACCTGTAGCTTTATGAACATCTAAATCCATCAGCGCCTTGCATACCTCTGTGGCTGTAAGGTTGATGTTCTCTAATACCGGCCCTTGAGCTTCTATCACTGCAATCTGAGGGGGTGGGGTATTTTCTACTGTAAATACTGACTGAAACTCCTTGTTCAATTCTTTGCAGATCTCTTCGTCCGTCTCAGTGATGCTTCCATCCGCTCTCTTTAGCCTTAAAACCTGTTCTTTTACCTTCAGTTTTCCTCTGATAAAGCTGTGGAAAAGCTTGGGATTTTCTTTAGCCTTCCTGGTGATGTCCCTCTCATAATCTCTCTCTGCCTCTCTCCTTTTACTTAGGTAGTCATTTCTTGCTCTTTTGTAGGTTTGCCAGGCATTTATGTTTTTTCTCCTCCTATACCTTTTCCAGCATTTGTCTCTCCACTCCTTAGCTCTTTTACACCCATTATCGAACCATTTCTCTCTGGCATGAATTACACCTACTTTGGTGACAGGTATGCAGCAATCTACTATCTTCCCATATTTCTCACAAAAGATGTCATACATTTCTTGTACAGATTTGTTGTAAAATAAGGTTCTCCAGTCAATAACTGCAAAAAGCTCATTCATTTTGATGTAATCTCCTTTCTGATAGTTCCTCCTCATGTCCTCAGTGCCTCTACTCTCAGGAAGAATGTCTTCAATGATATACTCCATCAACAACACACAGTGGTCACTCTTTCCAATTGGTGGTTCATACTCAATATTTTCAATATCCAACACATTATCTGTGAACACCAGATCAAGTAGTGATGGCTCATCCCCACCCCTGGCTCTTGTTGGTTCCATTACATGTTGGTGTAGGAAATTCCCTTGTACGCAATCTAGGAATCTTGCCCCAAAGGAGTCCTCACCACTGTGTGGGTCAAGATTTATCCAATCTATCTCTTTATGATTAAAGTCTCCCATAATCAAAATCCTACATTTTTTCTCCCGCGCCATGTTAACAACTGAGTTTATGACTTCAATCGTACCTATATGACTTTCCTCATAAATTTCAAGCCTATTTTGGTTCCTTGGTGGGTTGTATACAACAGTTATTATAATGCTCTCTGACCCAGTATTTATGCGAGCAACAAGAAATTCCCTGAACTCACTTTCTATAGCCAAGTTTATCTCTTCAGCTTGAATCCTCTCACTTATGAGCAGTGCTATCCCTCCACCAGTCCTCTCAGATCTTTCGACCCTTAGTATTCTGAAGCCCTTAGGAAAAACTGTGACACTGTTTATGTCCTCACTCAACTTAGTCTCTGTAATTGCTACTATATCTGCCTTACTGTTGTGAATCCTATCTTTTAATTCTACTGCCTTACCAGCTAATCCATCAGCATTTGTGTATAACAATCTTAATGAGGCCCCATCCCCTGATCTTCTGTCATTATCTTCTTTATCTCCCCTTTGTCTGGAAGTATTCCGTAACGAAAATTTTTTTTCTCTTCCTCATTTCTTTCATCATTTAACCTTCTCGCCTCTTGCAACAAGTTTTTGATCTTTCCCATCTCTTCCTGTGTTCTGTATCGTCTAATGAACACTTCTTTGCATTCTTGAAGGTCTTTTAGACTTTTTTTTCTCAACAATATTTCCCTACATGTCTCCCCTCTCTCAAAGGTTACTTTTGTTGGTCTCGGCTTTCCTTCCCTGGAATATTTACCTGTGTGTGTGTGTGTGTGTGTGTGTGTGTGTGTGTGTGTGTGTGTGTGTGTGTGTGTGTGTGTGTGTGTGTGTGTGTGTGTGTGTGTGTGTGTGTGTGTGTGTGTGTGTGTGTGTGTGTGTGTGTGTGTGTGTGTGTGTGTGTGTGTGTGTGTGTGTGTGTGTGTGTGTGTGTGTGTGTGTGTGTGTGTGTGTGTGTGTGTGTGTGTGTGTGTGTGTGTGTGTGTGTGTGTGTGTGTGTGTGTGTGTGTGTGTGTGTGTGTGTGTGTGTGTGTGTGTGTGTGTGTGTGTGTGTGTGTGTGTGTGTGTGTGTGTGTGTGTGTGTGTGTGTGTGTGTGTGTGTGTGTGTGTGTGTGTGTGTGTGTGTGTGTGTGTGTGTGTGTGTGTGTGTGTGTGTGTGTGTGTGTGTGTGTGTGTGTGTGTGTGTGTGTGTGTGTGTGTGTGTGTGTGTGTGTGTGTGTGTGTGTGTGTGTGTGTGTGTGTGTGTGTGTGTGTGTGTGTGTGTGTGTGTGTGTGTGTGTGTGTGTGTGTGTGTGTGTGTGTGTGTGTGTGTGTGTGTGTGTGTGTGTGTGTGTGTGTGTGTGTGTGTGTGTGTGTGTGTGTGTGTGTGTGTGTGTGTGTGTGTGTGTGTGTGTGTGTGTGTGTGTGTGTGTTTTTCCTTCAAAATACCAAAGTTAAAAATTTTAAGTTAGGATGTGTGTTACCAGAAAAGAGATAAACTGAGTAACTAAATAGCACTTATATGAAGATATAAAAATTGTGTGAAGCTTAAATAAAGTTTTTCTCTCTTTTTTCCTCTTTCTCTTCTTCTTTCTATATTCTGTGAAAGGGAAAACATGACAATGAGGACATCTCTGTTCCCCCCCCACTCATGGGTCGGGGAGGGATGACAGAGGATCTCCATGGGATGTAGCAGCAGGAGGAGGGGTAGCTATTAGGAGATTAAAACATAAAATCAAGGATTTAGAGGCAATGGTTATAACCTTGATGATAGAATTCGGAATATGGATAGAGAAATGAAAGAGAATGAAACACTCAGAGAGGAAATAAGATTTTTGGAGGAAGCAAATGAAGCACAAGGGCAGGAGAGAAAGGAACTAGAAAAACGAATAAAGAAGCTGGAAGGGGAAAAGAATGAACTAAAAGTCAGAATTTCTAAACAAGAAGATAACAATGAAAGACAACCTAAATGAATTAGATGTTAGTTCACTGCTCTATTCAGAGAGAGACGATATTGCAGCTTGGAATGTCCAGATTAAGGAAAACATTGAACAGTTTAGAAAAGAGTTTCAGGGGCTGAATAAGGAACAAGATGCCATTAAAACTTCCTTTACTGATGTACTAAAGGGGAATGTGGCAGTAAAAGAGGCTGTAAAGGGGGTGGCACTGGAAAACATACAAACAGTTTACTATAAAGAGACAGATTTTGAAAAAATGAAAGACGTTGTGATGGAAAGGACAAATCCACTGATTAAACAGGCACTTGATAAGGAGAAGACAGTGGTAATCTCAGGCATAAGTGAATCCCAGGAGCCAACATGGCAGGGGAGACTTGAAGAAAATAAAGCTAGGGTTGTAGACCTGATAAGAAAGCTTGGAGTAGTTTGTGGTCCTGAGGATATTGTAAACATACACCAACTAGGCAAATATTCGAGGGAAGGAAAGCAGAGACCAACAAAAGTAACCTTTGTGAGAGGGGAAACATGGAGGGAAATATTGATGAGAAAAAAAAGTCTAAAAGACCTTCAAGAATTCAAAGAAGTGTTCATTAGACCATACAGAACACAGGAAGATAAATGGAAAAGATAAAAAACTTGTTGCAAGAGGCAAGAAGGTTAAATGAGGAAAGAAATGAAGAAGAGAAGAAAAATTTTCATTTCAGAGTTCTGCCAGCCAAAGGGGAGATAATGGAGATAATGACAGAAGATTAGGGGATGGGGCTTCATTAAGATTGTTATACACAAATGCTCATAGATTGGCTGGTAAGGCAGTAGAATTAAAAGATAGGATTCACAACAGTAAGGCAAATATAGTAGCAATTACAGAGACTAAGTTGAGTGAGGACATAAACAGTGTCACACTTTTTCCTAAGGGCTTCAGAATATTAAGGGTTGAAATATCTGAGAGGACTGGTGGAGGGATAGCACTGCTCATAAGTGAAAGGATTCAAGTTGAAGAAATAAACTTGGCTATAGAAAGAGAGTTCAAGGAATTTCTTGTTGCTCGCATAAATACTGGGTCAGAGAGCATTATAATAACTGTTGTATATAACCCACCAAGGAACCAAAATAGGCTAGAAGTTTATGAGGAAAGTCATATAGGTACTATTGAAGTCATAAACTCAGTTGTTAACATGGCACGGGAGAGAAAATGTAGGATTTTGATTATGGGAGACTTTAATCATAAAGAGATAGATTGGATAAATCTTGACCCACACAGTGGTGAGGACTCATTCGGGGCAAGATTCCTAGATTGCGTACAAGGGAATTTGCTACACCAACATGTAATGGAACCAACGAGGGCCAGGGGTGGGGATGAGTCATCGCTACTTGATCTATTATTCACAGATAACGTGTTGGATATTGAAAAAATTGAGTATGAACCACCAATTGGAAAGAGTGACCACTGTGTGTTGTTGATGGACTATATCATTGAAGATATTCTGCCTGAGAGTAGAGGCACAGAGGAGATGAGGAGGAACTATCCGAAAGGAGATTACATCAAAATGAATGAGCTTCTTGCAGTTATTGACTGGAGAACCTTATTTTACAACAAATCTGTACAAGAAACGTATGACATCTTTTGTGAGAAATATGGGAAGATAGTAGATTGCTGCATAACTGTCACCAAAGTAGGTGTAATTCATGCCAGAGAGAAATGGTTCAATAATGAGTGTAAAAGAGCTAAGGAGTGGAGAGACAAATGCTGGAAAAGGTATAGGAGGAGAAAAAACATATATGCCTAGCAAACCTAGTAAAGAGCAAGAAATGATTACCTGAATAAAAGAAGAGAGGCAGAGAGAGACTATGAGAGGGACATCACCAGGAAGGCTAAAGAAAATCCCAAGCTTTTCCACAGCTTTATCAGAAGAAAACTGAAGGTAAAAGAACAGGTTTTAAGGCTTAAGAGAGCGGATGGAAGCATCACTGAGACGGATGAAGAGATCTGCAAACAATTCAACGAGGAGTTTCAGTCAGTATTTACAGTAGAAAATACCCCACCCCCTCAGATTGCAGAGATAAAAGATCATGGGCCGGTATTAGAGAACATCAACCTTACAGCCACAGAGGTATGCAAAGCGCTGATGGACTTAGATGTCCATAATTCCACAGGTCCTGATGATATATCCCCTCATGTACTTAAAAAATGCACAAACTCAATATCAGTGGCACTAAGTATCATATTTAAAAAGCCACTGGAGTCAGGGGAGATTCCAAGATGCTGGAGACAAGCAAACGTGATACCTATCTTCAAAAAGGGAAGGAGGGATACGGCTCTAAACTATAGACCAGTTTCCTTGACCAGCATAGTTTGCAAAGTTATGGAGAAACAACTAAGGAAACATATCTCTCTTCACTTGGAATCCCTCAACTTTTTGTCAGTGAGGCAACATGGCTTCAGAGAAGGTAGATCAAAAGTAACAAATTTATTAGAATTTTATGATGAGGTAAGCCGAATCTTACAGGAAAGAGAGGGCTGGGCATATTGCATATTCATAGACTTCCAGAAAGCGTTTGACACTGTTCCACATGGGAGACTTATTAGGAAGCTGCAAGCAATGGCTAGAATAGGTGGAAATGTCTTGGAATGGAAAAAAACTTACTTAGAAGGAAGGGAACAGAGGGTTAGAGTACGACACTCAGTGTCTGAATGGAGAAGAGTTAGTAGTGGAGTTCCACAGGGTTCAGTTTTAGGGCCACTTTTGTTCCTTGTATATGTAAATGACCTACCAGAGTCTGTAAATTCATTCATGAATATGTTTGCTGATGATGCAAAGATTGTGAAGAACGTAGGAAACAAGAACAATGGTAGAGAACTTCAGGAAGATCTAAATAATCTGCATGAGTGGTCAGAAAAGTGGCTAATGAAATTCAATACTTCAAAATGTAAGGTAATGAGAATGGGTACAAGTGCAAGAAGGCCCAAGCTTGACTACTCGGTGGCTGGAGTACAACTTCAAGAGACAGAAAATGAGAGAGATCTAGGAGTAAACATACTGGCAGATTTGTCTCCAGAAATATATATAACTTGCATAGTAAGGGCAGCATATGCATTCTTATCAAATGTAAGGGTAGCCTTCAGGCACATGGACAAGGAAATGTTCAGAAATATTTATGTAACCTATGTGAGACCAAAACTCGAATATGCAGCCCCCTTTTGGAATCGGCACTTGAAAAAGCACATAGCTAAGCTTGAAAAAGTTCAAAGACATGCCACGAAACTGGTGCCAGAAATACGCTATCTCAGTTATGATGAGAGGCTGAGGGAATTAGACTTACCATCACTCGAAACTAGAAGATTGAGGGGGGATATGGTGACAGTCTTTAAATTCCTTCATGGTTATGATAGAGTGGATAGGGATCGATATTTCGATATGGCAGGCTCTAGAACTAGAGGTCATAGTTTGAAGCTTCGTAAGAAAACATCTTTGCAGGATGTAAGAAAATACTTTTTCAATGTAAGAGTAGTTGATAATTGGAATTGGCTAAGCGAGGAGGTAGTTAATGCTATCTCAATCCATAGTTTTAAGGACAGGAATGATAAGTATCTCTAAGTAGAAAATGGAACCGATCAGGAGACGGGAAGATACGACCTTTGGGCTCTTTCCCGTAAACACATATAGGTAATCACAATTAGGTAATCACACACACACAACACACACACACACACACACACATATATATATATATATATACATATATATATATATATATATATATATATATATATATATATATATATGTGTGTGTGTGTGTGTGTGTGTGTGTGTGTGTGTGTGTGTGTGTGTGTGTGTGTGTGTGTGTGTGTGTGTGTGTGTGCGCGTGTGTGTGTGTGTGTGCACAAAACACAGACACACACACGCACACACACAAATACGCACACACACAAACACACACACACCACACACACACACACACACACACACACATATATATATATATATATATATATATATATATATATATATATATATATATATATATATATATATATATATATATATATATATCAATGAAAGGCATCGGAGAAAACTGCTAAATATATGCAGGCCTTGAAGAAAGACTATGCGTCGAATATCCCAGTTGAAGAGCATATATATATATATATATATATATATATATATATATATATATATATATATATATATATATATATATATATATATATATATATATATAACAGGAAGAAGGAAAGTAATCTGTCGATATATGG
>JAXCGZ010013316.1:0-145272 GCA_037179515.1 Halocaridina rubra | reverse complement strand
AGAGGCAAAAAGGTTAAATGATGAAAGAAATGAAGAAGAGAAGAAAAATTTTCATTACAGAGTTCTTCCAGACAAAGGGGAGATAAAGAAGATAATGACAGAAGATCAGGGGATGGGGCCTCATTAAGATTGTTATACACAAATGCTGATGGATTAGCTGGTAAGGCAGTAGAATTAAAAGATAGGATTCACAACAGTAAGGCAGATATAGTAGCAATTACAGAGACTAAGTTGAGTGAGGACATAAACAGTGTCACAGTTTTTTCCTAAGGGCTTCAGAATACTAAGGGTTGAAAGATCTGAGAGGACTGGTGGAGGGATAGCACTGCTCATAAGTGAAAGGATTCAAGTTGATGAAATAAACTTGGCTATAGAAAGAGAGTTCAAGGAATTTCTTGTTGCTCGCATAAATACTGGGTCAGAGAGCATTATAATAACTGTTGTATACAACCCACCAAGGAACCAAAATAGGCTTAAAGTTTGAGGAAAGTCATATAGGTACTATTGAAGTCATAAACTCAGTTGTTAACATGGCACGGGAAAAAAAATGTAGGATTTTGATTATGGGAGACTTTAATCATAAAGAGATAGATTGGATAAATCTTGACCCACATAGTGGTGAGGACTCATTCGGGGCAAGATTCCTAGATTGCGTACAAGGGAATTTCCTACACCAACATGTAATGGAACCAACAAGGGCCAGGGGTGGGGATGAGCCATCACTACTTGATCTAGTGTTCACAGATAATGTGTTGGATATTGAAAATATTGAGTATGAACCACCAATTGGAAAGAGTGACCACTGTGTGTTGTTGATGGAGTATATCATTGAAGATATTCTTCCTGAGAGTAGAGGCACTGAGGACATGAGGAGGAACTATCCGAAAGGAGATTACATCAAAATGAATGAGCTTTTTGCAGTTATTGACTGGAGAACCTTATTTTACAACAAATCTGTACAAGAAATGTATGACATCTTTTGTGAGAAATATGGGAAGATAGTAGATTGCTGCATACCTGTCACCAAAGTAGGTGTAATTCATGCCAGAGAGAAATGGTTCGATAATGGGTGTAAAAGAGCTAAGGAGTGGAGAGACAAATGCTGGAAAAGGTATAGGAGGAGAAAAAACATAAATGCCTGGAAAACCTACAAAAGAGCAAGAAATGACTACCTAAGTAAAAGAAGAGAGGCAGAGAGAGACTATGAGAGGGACATCACCAGGAAGGCTAAAGAAAATCCCAAGCTTTTCCACAGCTTTATCAGAGGAAAACTGAAGGTAAAAGAACAGGTTTTAAGGCTAAAGAGAGCGGATGGAAGCATCACTGAGAGGGATGAAGAGATCTGCAAAGAATTGAACAAGGAGTTTCAGTCAGTATTTACAGCAGAAAATACCCCACCCCCTCAGATTGCAGTGATAGAAGCTCAAGGGCCGGTATTAGAGAACATCAACCTTACAGCCACAGAGGTATGCAAAGCGCTGATGGATTTAGATGTTCATAAAGCTACAGGTCCTGATGACATACCCCTCATGTGCTTAAAAAATGCGCAAACTCAATATCAGTGGCACTAAGTATCATATTTAAAAAGTCACTGGAGTCAGGGGAGATTCCAAGATGCTGGAAACAAGCAAATGTGATACCTATCTTCAAAAGGGGAAGGAGGGATACGGCTCTGAACTATAGACCAGTTTCCTTGACCAGCATAGTTTGCAAACTTATGGAGAAACTACTAAGGAAACATATCTCTCTTCACTTGGAATCCTTCAACTTTTTGTCAGTGAGGCAACATGGCTTCAGAGAAGGTAGATCAACAGTAACAAACTTATTAGAATTTTATGATGAGGTAAGCCAAATCTTACAGGAAAGAGAGGGCTGGGCAGATTGCACATTCCTAGACTTCCAGAAAGCGTTTGACACTGTTCCACATGGGAGACTTATTAGGAAGCTGCAATCAATGGCTAGAATAGGTGGAAATGTTTTGGAATGGATAAAAACTTACTTAGAAGGAAGGGAACAGAGGGTTAGAGTAAGACACTCAGTGTCTGAATGGAGAAGAGTTAGTAGTGGAGTTCCACAGGGTTCAGTTTTAGGGCCACTTTTGTTCCTTGTATATGTAAATGACCTACCAGAATCTGTAAATTCATTCATGAATATGTTTGCAGATGATGCAAAGATTGTGAAGAAAGTAAAAAACGAGAACAATGGTAGAGAACTTCAGTAGGATCTAAATAATCTGCATGAGTGGTCAGAAAAGTGGCTAATGAAATTCAATACTTCAAAATGTAAGGTAATGAGAATGGGTACAAGTGCAAGAAGGCCCAAGCTTGACTACTCGGTGGCTGGAGTACAACTTCAAGAGACAGAAAATGAGAGAGATCTAGGAGTAAACATACTGGCAGATTTGTCTCCAGAAATACATATAAATGGCATAGTAAGGGCAGCATATGCATTCTTATCAAATGCAAGGGTAGCCTTCAGGCACATGGACAAGGAAATGTTCAGAAATATTTATGTAACCTATGTGAGGCCAAAACTCGAATATGCAGCCCCCTTTTGGAATCCGCACTTGAAAAAGCACATAGCTAAGCTTGAAAAAGTTCAAAGACATGCCTCGAAACTGGTGGCAGAAATACGCAATCTCAGTTATGATGAGAGGCTGAGGGAATTAGACTTACCATCACTCGAAGCTAGAAGAGTGAGGGGGGGATATGGTGACAGTCTTTAAATTCCTTCATGGTTATGATAGAGTGGATAGGGATCGATATCTTGATATGGCTGGCTCTAGAACTAGAGGTCATAGTTTGAAGCTTGGTAAGAAAACTTCTTTGCAGGATGTAAGAAAATACTTTTTCAGTGTAAGAGTAGTTGATAATTGGAATTGGCTAAGCGAGGAGGTAGTTAATGCTATCTCAATCCATAGTTTTAAGGACAGGTATGATAAGTATCACTAAGTATAAAATGGAACCGATGAGGAGACGGGAAGATACGAGCTTTGGGCTCTTTCCCGTAAACACAATTATATAATCGCATACATACATACATACATACATACATACAAATGGAACCGATCAGGAGACGGGAAGATACGAGCTTTGGGCTCTTTCCCGTAAACACAATTAGGTAATCACATACATACATACATACATACATACAAAGTCTAACACAACACATACGTGGGCCACGCAACTGCTTCTCTTGAATTTTTACTTGTGTTTTTGAGTGACTAAGTGCTTAGTGGAACACTTTACCATAATTTCCATAAATCTGAAATCCTGCAGAGTATTGTGAGTACAAAACTTATATTTGTTGTATGACGAGACTGTCCAAAATATTAAAGGAAAAAAATTGAGAACATTTTCGTGAGGGGAGAGAGAAGCTGCTGTCCAGTTCTGCCTTGAAGGAAATTTAGAAGAGTTGCCAGAGGTGAAGCCATCACATCACATTACCTAATTTTTTGTGTAAACTGGGGAAAGCTCTTAAGCCGTTTACCTGATCCTGTGGTTCCATATATTGTTAAAATCAGTATCTTTCCCATTTATATTAACTTGTTAGTTAGTTTGATATACGAAATAATTGAATAATAAAAAAAAAAAAAATACCAAATATCCACCTGTCAACAGTACTGAGTTAAGTTGCCAAGTAGTACAGCTGTCTTATTTTCTTCATTTTTTTGCTTTTCTTTTAGCTTTCTCTTTTACTATTTTTTTTATTTTGTATATATATTGAGTTAAATGTAAAGTCTAATCCTGTGATAACATATCTTGGTTAGCAAGTGAGTTTATCAGTTACGAAGAATATATAGCAGAAACAGGTGGGTGCCTCCTCAGACACAAATTCGAATTTTCCTTCAGGTTTGACTTTTGTTTTGTTGCATTTTTTTCTTTTTCTTTTTATCCTTAAATTACCATGGTCAAGTTTTTAAGTTAAGATGTGTGTTACCAGAAAAGAGATAAACTGAGTCACTAAATAGCACTTATATGGAGATATAAAAATTCTGTGTGAAGCTTAAATAAAAGTTTTTTTCTCTTTTTTTTTTCCTCTTTCTCTTCTTCTTTCTATAGTCTGTGAGAGGGAGAACATAAAAATAAGGCCATCTCTGTCCCAAACCGCCCCCATCCATGGGTCGGTAGGAGGGGTAGCCATTAGGAGACTTAAACAGAAAATCAAGAATTTAGAGGCAATAGTTATAAGCCTTGATGAAAAAATTCGGAACATGGATAGAGAAATGCAAGAGAATGAAACACTCAGAGAGCAAATAAGATCTTTGGAGGAAGCAAATAAAGCACAAGGGCAGGAGAGAAAGGAACTAGAAAAAAAGAATAAAGAAGCTGGAAGGGGAAAAGAGTCAACTAGAATCTAGAATTTCTAAACAAGAAGATAAAAACAAACAGCTGAATGACAACCTAAAGGAATTAGATGTTAGTTCACTGCTCTCTTCTGAGAGAGACGAGATTGCTGCTTGGAATGTCCAGATTGAGGAAAACATTGAACAGTTCAGAAAAGAGTTCCAGGAGCTGAATATGGAAAAAGATGCCATGAAAACTTCCTTTGCTGATGCACTAAAGGGGAATGTGGCAGTAAAAGAGGCTGTAAAGGTGGTGGCTCTGGAAAACATACAAACAGTTGACTATAAAGAGACAGTAATCGAAAAAATGAAAGACGTTGTGATGGAAAGGGCAAACCCACTCATCAGACAGGCACTTGATAAGGAGAAGACAGTGGTAATCTCAGGCATAAGCAAATCCCAGGAGCCAACATGGCAGGGGAGACTTGAAGAAAATAAAGCTAGGGTTGTAGACCTGATAAGAAAGCTTGGAGTAGTATGTGGTCCTGAGGATATTGTAAACATTCACCAACTAGGTAAATATTCGAGGGAAGGAAAGCCGAGACCAACAAAAGTAACCTTTGAGAGAGGGGAAACATGTAGGGAAATATTGTAGAGAAAAAAAAGTCTAAAAGACCTTCAAGAATTCAAAGAAGTGTTCATTAGACGATACAGAACACAGGAAGAGAGGGGAAAGATCAAAAACTTGTTGCAAGAGGCAAGAAGGTTAAATGATGAAAGAAATGAAGAAGAGAAGAAAAATTTTCATTACAGAGTTCTTCCAGACAAAGGGGAGATAAAGAAGATAATGACAGAAGATCAGGGGATGGGGCCTCATTAAGATCGTTATACACAAATGCTGATGGATTAGCTGGTAAGGCAGTAGAATTAAAAGATAGGATTCACAACAGTAAGGCAGATATAGTAGCAATTACAGAGACTAAGTTGAGTGAGGACATAAACAGTGTCACAGTTTTTCCTAAGGGCTTCAGAATACTAAGGGTTGAAAGATCTGAGAGGACTGGTGGAGGGATAGCACTGCTCATAAGTGAAAGGATTCAAGTTGAAGAAATAAACTTGGCTATAGAAAGTGAGTTCAAGGAATTTCTTGTAGCTCTCATAAATACTGGGTCAGAGAGCATTATAATAACTGTTGTATACAACCCACCAAGGAACCAAAATAGGCTTGAAGTTTATGAGGAAAGTCATATAGGTACTATTGAAGTCATAAACTCAGTTGTTAACATGGCACGGGAAAAAAAATGTAGGATTTTGATTATGGAAGACTTTAATCATAAAGAGATAGATTGGATAAATCTTGACCCACATAGTGGTGAGGACTCATTCGCGGCAAGTTTCCTAGATTGCGTACAAGGGAATTTCCTACACCAACATGTAATGGAACCAACAAGGGCCAGGGGTGGGGATGAGCCATCACTACTTGATCTAGTGTTCACAGATAATGTGTTGGATATTGAAAAAATTGAGTATGTACCACCAATTGGAAAGAGTGACCACTGTGTGTTGTTGATGGAGTATATCATTGAAGATATTCTTCCTGAGAGTAGAGGCACTGAGGACATGAGGAGGAACTATCCGAAAGGAGATTACATCAAAATGAATGAGCTTTTTGCAGTTCTTGACTGGAGAACCTTATTTTACAACAAATCTGTACAAGAAATGTATGACATCTTTTGTGAGAAATATGGGAAGATAGTAGATTGCTGCATACCTGTCACCAAAGTAGGTGTAATTCATGCCAGAGAGAAATGGTTTGATAATGGGTGTAAAAGAGCTAAGGAGTGGAGAGACAAATGCTGGAAAAGGTATAGGAGGAGAAAAAACATAAATGCCTGGAAAACCTACAAAAGAGCAAGAAATGACTACCTAAGTAAAAGGAGAGAGGCAGAGAGAGACTATGAGAGGGACATCACCAGGAAGGCTAAAGAAAATCCCAAGCTTTATCAGAGGAAAACTGAAGGTAAAAGAACAGGTTTTAAGGCTAAAGAGAGAGGATGGAAGCATCACTGAGACGGATGAAGAGATCTGCAAAGAATTGAACAAGGAGTTTCAGTCAGCATTTACAGTAGAAAATACCCCACCCCCTCAGATTGCAGTGATAGAAGCTCAAGGGCCGGTATTAGAGAACATCAACCTTACAGCCACAGAGGTATGCAAAGCGCTGATGGATTTAGATGTTCATAAAGCTACAGGTCCTCATGACATATCCCCTCATGTGCTTAAAAAATGCGCAAACTCAATATCAGTGGCACTATTATATTTAAAAAGTCACTGGAGTCAGGGGAGATTCCAAGATGCTGGAAACAAGCAAATGTGATACCTATCTTCAAAAAGGGAAGGAGGGATATGGCTCTGAACTATAGACCAGTTTCCTTGACCAGCATAGTTTGCAAAGTTATGGAGAAACTACTAAGGAAACATATCTCTCTTCACTTGGAATCCTTCAACTTTTTGTCAGTGAGGCAACATGGCTTCAGAGAAGGTAGATCAACAGTAACAAACTTATTAGAATTTTATGATGAGGTAAGCCAAATCTTACAGGAAAGAGAGGGCTGGGAAGATTGCATATTCCTAGACTTCCAGAAAGCGTTTGACACTGTTCCACATGGGAGACTTATTAGGAAGCTGCAATCAATGGCTAGAATAGGTGGAAATGTTTTGGAATGGATAAAAACTTACTTAGAAGGAAGGGAACAGAGGGTTAGAGTAAGACACTCAGTGTCTGAATGGAGAAGAGTTAGTAGTGGAGTTCCACAGGGTTCAGTTTTAGGGCCACTTTTGTTCCTTGTATATGTAAATGACCTACCAGAGTCTGTAAATTCATTCATGAATATGTTTGCAGATGATGCAAAGATTGTGAGGAAAGTAAAAAGCGAGAACAATGGTAGAGAACTTCAGGAGGATCTAAATAATCTGCATGAGTGGTCAGAAAAGTGGCTAATGAAATTCAGTACTTCAAAATGTAAGGTAATGAGAATGGGTACAAGTGCAAGAAGGCCCAAGCTTGACTACTCGGTGGCTGGAGTACAACTTCAAGAGACAGAAAATGAGAGAGATCTAGGAGTAAACATACTGACAGATTTTTCTCCAGAAATACATATAAATGGCATAGTAAGGGCAGCATATGCATTCTTATCAAATGTAAGGGTAGCCTTCAGGCACATGGACAAGGAAATGTTCAGAAATATTTATGTAACCTATGTGAGGCCAAAACTCGAATATGCAGCCCCCTTTTGGAATCCGCACTTGAAAAAGCACATAGCTAAGCTTGAAAAAGTTCAAAGACATGACTCGAAACTGGTGGCAGAAATACAAAATCTCAGTTATGATGAGAGGCTGAGGGAATTAGACTTACCATCACTCGAAGCTAGAAGAGTGAGGGGGGATATGGTGACAGTCTTTAAATTCCTTCATGGTTATGATAGAGTGGATAGGGATCAATATTTTGATATGGCTGGCTCTAGAACTAGAGGTCATAGTTTGAAGCTTGGTAAGAAAACTTCTTTGCAGGATGTAAGAAAATACTTTTTCAGTGTAAGAGTAGTTGATAATTGGAATTGGCTAAGCGAGGAGGTAGTTAATGCTATCTCAATCCATAGTTTTAAGGACAGGTATGGTAAGTATCACTAAGTATAAAATGGAACCGATGAGGAGACGGGAAGATACGAGCTTTGGGCTCTTTCACGTAAACACAATTAGGTAATCACATCATAAACATCGTTCCATTTTATACTAATCCATCAGCACTTGTGTGATTACCTAATTGTGTTTACGGGAAAGAGCCCAAAGCTCGTATCTTCCCGTCTCCTCATCGGTTCCATTTTATACTTAGTGATACTTATCATACCTGTCCTTAAAACTATGGATTGAGATAGCATTATCTACCTCCTCGCTTAGCCAATTCCAATTATCAACTACTCTTACACTGAAAAAGTATTTCCTTACATCCTGCAAAGAAGTTTTCTTACCAAGCTTCAAACTATGACCTCTAGTTCTAGAGCCAGCCATATCAAAATATCGATCCCTATCCACTCTATCATAACCATGAAAGAATTTAAAGACTGTCACCATATCCCCCCTCACTCTTCCAGCTTCGAGTGATGGTAAGTCTAATTCCCTCAGCCTCTCACCATAACTGAGATTGCGTTTTTCTGGCACCAGTTTCGTGGCATGTCTTTGAACTTTTTCAAGCTTAGCTATGTGCTTTTTCAAGTGCGGATGCCAAAAGGGGGCTGCATATTCGAGCTTTGGCCTCACATAGGTTACATAAATATTACTGAACATTTCCTTGTCCATGTGCCTGAAGGCTACCCTTACATTTGATAAGAATACATATGCTCCCCTTACTATGCCATTTATATGTATTTCTGGAGACAAATCTTAATGAGGCCCCATCCCCTGATCTTCTGTCATTATCTTCTTTATCTCCCCTTTGTCTGGAAGAACTCTGTAATGAAAATTTTTCTTCTCTTCTTCATTTCTTTCATCATTTAACCCTCTTGCCTCTTGCAACAAGTTTTTGATCTTTCCCATCTCTTCCTGTGTTCTGTATCGTCTAATGAACACTTCTTTGAATTCTTGAAGGTCTTTTAGACTTTTTTTTCTCAACAATATTTCCCTACATGTTTCCCCTCTCTCAAAGGTTACTTTTGTTGGTCTCGGCTTTCCTTCCCTCGAACATTTACCTAGTTGGTGTATGTTTACAATATCCTCAGGACCACATACTACTCCAAGCTTTCTTATCAGGTCTACAACCTTAGCTTTATTTTCTTCAAGTCTCCCCTGCCATGTTGGCTCCTGGGATTCGCTTATGCCTGAGATTACCACTGTCTTCTCCTTATCAAGTGCCTGTCTGATGAGTGGGTTTGCCCTTTCCATCACAACGTCTTTCATTTTTTCGATTACTGTCTCTTTATAGTCAACTGTTTGTATGTTTTCCAGTGCCACCACCTTTACAGCCTCTTTTACTGCCACATTCCCCTTTAGTGCATCAGCAAAGGAAGTTTTCATGGCATCATTTTCCATATTCAGCTCCTGGAACTCCTTTCTGAACTGTTCAATGTTTTCCTTAATCTGGACCTTCCAAGAAGCAATCTCGTCTCTCTCAGAAGAGAGCAGTGAACTTACATCTACTTCCTTTAGGTTGTCATTCAGCTGTTTGTTTTTATCTTCTTGTTTAGAAATTCTAGATTCTAGTTGACTCTTTTCCCCTTCCAGCTTCTTTATTCTTTTTTCTAGTTCCTTTCTCTCCTGCCCTTGTGCTTTATTTGCTTCCTCCAAAGATCTTATTTGCTCTCTGAGTGCTTCATTCTCTTTCATTTCTCCATCCATATTCCGAATTTTTTCATCAAGGCTTATAACCATTGCCTCTAAATTCTTGATTTTCTGTTTAAGTCTCCCAATGTGTGGATGAGAGAGAGAGAGAGAGAGAGAGAGAGAGAGAGAGAGAGAGAGAGAGAGAGAGAGAGAGAGAGAGAGAGAGAGAGAGAGATGAGAGAGAGAGAGAGAGAGAGAGAGAGAGAGAGAGAGAGAGAGAGAGAGAGAGAGAGAGATAGAGAGAGAGAGAGAGAGAGAGAGAGAGAGAGAGAGAGAGAGAGAGAGAGAGAGAGAGAGAGAATTGATTAAACATTCTGTCAGCTCGATTCCTACTTAATGCACCAGACCACGTTCGTTCTGTGAGAGGCAAGTAACATTACCTGGCACTAGAAGTGTTTAAAAATACCGATGTTCCTTTATTTATGAGCATCCAGCGATACAAACGATGTTTATGATGAGTGCGTGTGGGTATATGAGAGAGAGAGAGAGAGAGAGAGAGAGAGAGAGAGAGAGAGAGAGAGAGAGAGAGAGAGAGAGAGAGAGAGAGAGAGAGAGAGAGAGAGAGAGAGAGAGAGAGAGAAAAAAAAATTATTTGTGCTACCATTTCAAAACAACGACTATAATAATAATAATAATAATAACAATAATAATAATAAGAATAATAATAATAATGATAATATTTGAGAATGAAAATTATTTGTGCTACTGTCTCAAAACAACAACGGCAATAATACTAATAATAATAGTAATAATACCGTATGTAAAAGAGAGAGAGAATTTCACCAGTCTTTTCTGATCAACTCAAGCTTTTATGCTACAGTTAAATATACTGTTTTATATATATATATATATATATATATATATATATATATATATATATATATATATATATATATATATATATATATATATATATATATATATATATATATATATATATATATATATATATATATATATATATAGGGTGTCTTCAAATATCGACAGGGTTCGGTTCCTGACAGCTGCCTTAATTCTATAATCGATGTAAGCTGGAATTCACTTAGGTTCGAACCTGGGTCCCCCAACCTATGTAAAAAATAAATAATCTAAAACAAAACAAAAAATCTCTGTTCCTAATGGTTCTTATAAAATTACTAAAACTAATCTTAATACTATTCCTAAACTCATTCGGAATATTTTATCAACAAAGAAAAAGAAAAATTTTTCTGGATCATTTTCTTGTGCCAATACCAGCCAGAGAACCATCTTCCAAGAGAGAACATACATGTAGAGAGAAAACACTAAAAATACAGCATGTACCTAAACAGTTGCCCGACAATTTTATAGGGGACTCTCCTTCTAAAATGTGCCACCGCCGCTGCCACCACCACTGCCGCCGCCGCCGCCACCACCACCACCATCACCTAAGTATTGCTGATATTTGACAAAAGTGGTCGTAATATACTATGGAAACTTAGCCTTGCACTAAGGGTGCCTTTATTTGTTGACATTTTCCTCAGCTATAAATGCAAAGAGTAACTCTACCTCATATCAGTAAGGGTGAAGATAATTGCAATCCATATTGATGTGGGAGAAGTTTAAAAATTTATAATCTTCACCATTCCTCCAGGTATGCTTTTACCCAAGACTCTACAGGATTATATTCCATAAGTCTTCAGAAGCGATACATATGTTACTCAAATTGTGAGCATTAAAAGGGATACAGAAATTCCTCAAATTATATAAATATAAATTTACCTTGAATTGAACAGGCCTTTTTGAGCTAGTAGCATACAAGCCAACACCTTCTGATCTATAATCCGGTATTCCACTTTCAGTAGATATTCCAGCCCCAGTAAGAACAAATAAATTCTTGGTTGAATCTATAAATTCTTGAAACCGATGTAGGGCATATGAATTACAAGGGTCATATTTAGGCACAAACGCATATTGCGAACACCATTTTTTCAGTGTCTCTGATTTAGCAACTATCCTCTGCATTGGCACTATCATTGTTTTTCAAGACTTAGTCATATATTTACACTTAAGTTATATAATTCTCGTAGACAGTAGATGCATCTCTGAAATGATAAATGATTAGAGTTAGACTCAATCTTAAAATATTAACTCCTTATTAATATCCATCTAACTAAGACTAAAAGGCTATAACATCCAACTAAAACTATAAACCTATGAAAATTAAATAGGTCATGGCCCATTGTAAATCTAAATCTTGAAGAAAGTATATCTCTATATCAAACATGGCAATGCATCATGTGGATCAGAGTAGGAAGGCCATAGCTAAAAGCCGATGGGCTCAGATAGAAAGGCTTCAAGACACTTGGCCTTCCTCACTTCTTGGATCAGTCGTTTTGTAGCAAGAAAAGATATCCAGGTAGGCTTTGTCATACCTCAGATTTGCATAATAATAATTATTGTCTCCAACAAGATGTAGGGAATACACGATCTGAATGCTTTCTCTTCCAATACCATATACCTTGTATTGTATTCTTTTCTATTTCATCCTATGACAGAAATATATGTATGATTATGAATTATAGCATATACTGTACTGTAAATGAGGGAGCATTGTATATATATACTCAGAAATTTAGCTATGCAATATCTTTCAATGGCAATACAGTACAGTCTTCTTCTTAACCCAGCCATTGAGGGGGGCAAGCCAGCCTCAACTTGCTGCCGGTCCCAAGCCCGGGAAGATGGGGAGGGTTGGCGGCAGGAAGGGCATCTGGCCATAAAAATTTTGCCAAAACCAAAATATGACCAGTACAGATAACTGGCCAGAAACATTGACCCCACATAAAAGTGGGAAAAGATGTAGACGAAGAAGAAGAAGACTGTACAGTACTGCCATTGAAAGATATTGCATAGCTAAAATTCTGAGTATATATATACAATGCTCCCTCATTTATCGTGGGGATTCGGTTCTGGGACCAGCCGCGAAAGGTGAAAATTCGCGAAGTAGGAGCACCATATTTATTATAGATATTTTACATTTATTTTTACCTTTACTGTATAAACCATCCCTACACTGTTAACAACTCACCCTTTACTTTATTGATAACAGCGCGCAAGCATAAATTTATATGAACGTGATATTATGAAGATTGAAAAAAAGGATTAAGAACAAACAGCAAACAAACTTTTGCTATAATATCGTCAGGAAAATAGCGTGTAGAGAATATATATATTTCATTTAAGTTTCCCATGTACAGTACGATATATGTTTTCTTTGTAACGAACTGTAGGTTTTCTTTTTGTCTCAGCTGACTTTGTTTATGTTAAGCTTTCGTGCAACATGGTCGATATGTAAAGAAGATAGAATAATGTTTAGAACCAAGGAATATTAATAATACTATAATCTTGAAAATTAGATAAACCCCAAATAGGGTGAGTAAATAAATATTTTATGAGTATGATATTGTACCTGAATAGTGATAAGCATCAGCTGATACGGAAGCGGCAAAACGTTTTAGTTAGAGGTTCGTTCTCCTGCATCCTCCTCCTCTTCTACCGCTTAATGCGATCGAATATTATGAAGAGAATTGAAAAAAAGCATTAAGAACAAACAGCAAACAAACTTGCGATATAATATTGTCAGGGAAATAGCGTGCGAGGGTGTATCAGCTGATACGGAATCGCCAAAACATTAGCAGATTGAGGTTTGTTCTCACGCATCCTCCTCCTCTTCTACCGCTTAATGTGATCAAATATTATGAAGAAAATTGAAAAAAAGCATTAAGAACAAACAGCAAACAACTTTCGATATAATATCATCAGGGAAACAGCGTGTAGAGAATATATATATTTCATGAAGTTTCCCATGTACAGTATGATATACGTTTTTTTGTAATGAATTGTATAGTTTTCTTTTTCTCTCAGCTGAGTTTGCTTATGTTAAGATTTCGTGCAGCATGGTCGATATGTAAAGAAGATAGAATAATGTTTAGACCCAAAGAATATTAATAATACTATAATCTTGAAAATTAGATAAACCCCAAATAGGGTGAATATATAAATATTTAATGAGTAAGATATTGTGCCTGAATAGTGATAAGCATCAGCTGATACAGAAGCGGCAAAACGCTTTGGTTAGAGTTTTGTTCTCCAGCATCATCCTCCTCTTTTACCGCTTAATGTGATCGAATATTATGAAGAGAATTGAAAAAAAGCATTAAGAACAAACAGCAAACAAACTTGCGCTATAACATCGTCAGGGAAATAGCGTGCGAGGGTGCATCAGTTGATATGGAGTCGGCAAAACGTTTGCATCCTCGTGCTCAAAAATAGCATACAGTGTTGCCTCCCTTATCGCGGTAGTTCAGTTCCGGGACCCGGCGCGAACCAGGAAAATCGCAAAGTAGGATCAGCCTTTCAAAAAAAAAATAAATAAATAAAAAAAATACTGATTATGACACCAGGACAGGCCAAAAATTATAAAATAAAACGGCCTTTATCACGCTGTAAAGAGAAACAGAGATGGAGAGTGTGATGACCTGTCAGATGTGAAGGGATTATAAAAGATGTGTAATGAATATCAAGCTCTCTGCTGGGTTTACTATACCTCTGCATTACCTTCATGATGTCTATTCTAAAACTTCTCCTTAGATCTTATTATAATTATTATTATTATTATTATTATTGGCAACAATAATTTTCCTTTGATGATGATTGGGGAGATTATTATTGTTATTATTATTATTATTATTATCTATTATTATTATTATTATTATTATCATTATCATTATTACTACGGATTCGTAATTAAACCATTATTTTCACTATAAATAATGTAGTTTTGGTTGAATGAACAAGAGTTACTTAAAGATTCTCTCTCTCTCTCTCTCCAACATTCTATTCTACCCAACCCCCCACACTCTCTTTGTCCCAGCCAACTAGGGAGGGGCATTTTACACAGTTATTAAAAGTAAATAAACCAACAGATGTACAAACAATGATGAGCCCTTAATAATAATAATAATGATGATGATGATAATAATCTCCACAATCATCATCAAAGGAAAATTATTGTTGCCAATGATAATAATAATAATAATAATAATAATAATAATAATAATAATAATTATAATAATAATAATAATAATAAGATCTAAGCAGAATTATTGGAATAGACATCATGAGAGTAATGCAGAGGTATATTAAAACCCAGCAGAGAGCTGGATATTCATTACACATCTTTTATAATCCCTTCACATCTGACAGGTCATTACACTCTCCATCTCTGTTTCTCTTTACAACCTGATAAAGTCTGCTTTATTTTATCATTTTTTGGCCCATCCTGGTGTCACAATAATCTTTAAAAAAAAAAAAAATAAATAAAAAAAAAAAAAAAAAAAACACACACACACACACATACAATGAGAACGCGAACCAAGAAACGCGAATAACCAGGGTAACACTGTATACCCAGAAAATCTGCAATATAAAATACATATGCTCGCCAAAAAAATCCGCGATGCACTGAATTAGTGGTAGGTGAATAGCGATATAGCGAGGGATTACTGTATATATACAGTGATCTCCCCATTATTGCGGTAGTTCGGTTCCGGGACCCGGCGCGAGACAGGAAAACCGCGAAGTAGGAGCAGCCTATATGTACATAGATATTTTAATATATTTTTAGGTTTACACTGTATAAACCCTCCCTGTACTGTTAACAAACCACCCTTTACTTCATAAATAACAGCATGCAACGTAAATTTATATGAAAGTGATAGATAAAATTACGGTCAATGAAGTGGTAATTACATGACATACTCATGTACAGTGTTCCCCCGGTTATTCGCGTTTCTTGGTTCGCGTTCTTACTCTATCAGTTTTTTTTTTTTTATAAATTATTATTTTATTTTATGGGTATACGCAAAAATATTAAAATATTGAAAAAAAATTTTTTTTGCAGTATTTTCATTTTTTTATTAAAATAAAAATTTCATTATTTAATTAATTAAAAAAATTTATTTCCCAGCCTACGAATAATAAAACAGTAAAAAATAGTAAAAAACATAAATTTAGATAGATAGATACGTTTATTGACCACCTCTTTTCAAAAGTATAATCTTTACAAAAGGAATATTTGGTCCAAATTACAATGAATAAATACAATAGATTTTGTACAGTCATCAAATAAGTAAATGAATTTTAAATTAATATACATTGTACTAATGACTGAATGATATACGTACGTACAGCATAACTCACAGTACTGCATCATGCGAAATAGTGTCCAATAGCGTACAATGTATTGGGGTCACAGCTACGTGAGCTAGCATATATATTTATATTTCCAGTAGTTTCATGATTTTATTGATAAAAAAACGTATTTCTTAGCCTAAGAATAATAAAACAGTAAAAAATAGTAAACAGTATTGTAACACGTAATATACGATACCGGTATCAGTGTTTCGGAAAACGCAAAGGCTCTCACCTACGTGACCTAGTGAATATTAAAATTTTCATTATTTTATTGATAAAACAAGTATTTCCTAGCCTAAGAATAATGAAACAGTAAAAAATAGTAGAACACATAAATTTAGATATACGTACGTACAGCATAACTCACAGTATTGCATCATGCGAAATAGTGTTCGATAGCTACGTGAGCTAGCATATACATAAATTTAGATATACGTATGTACGTACAGTATAACTCACAGTATTGCATCATGCGAAATAGTGTCCGATAGCTATGTGAGCTAGCATATATATTTATATTTCCAGTAGTTTCATGATTTTATTGATAAAAAAACATATTTCTTAGACTAAGAATAATAATACAGTAAAAAATAGTAAACAGTATTGCACCACGTAAAATACAATACCGGTATCAGTGTTTCGGAAAACGCAAAGGCTCTCACCTACGTGACCTAGTGAATATTAAAATTTTCATTATTTTATTGATAAAACAAGTATTTCCTAGCCTAAGAATAATAAAACAGTAAAAAACAGTAAAAAACATAAATTTAGATATAGGTACGTACAGCATAACTCACAGTATTGCATCATGCGAAATGTAGTGTCCGATAGCTACGTGAGCTAGCATATATATTTATATTTCCAGTAGCTCTCACCTACGTGAGATAGTTCATGGAATGTTAAACGTAAACGTAAAAATTATTGTAAAATACTGTACCTATGTATGACATGTCATCATCACCTCATTCATGGTAAGTTTTCCAATCTCTTTCATAAAAATTTACGTTGCTTGCTGTTATTTTTAATGCAAAGGGTGTTTTTTTTAACAGTGCAGGGAGGGTTTATACAGTACGTAAACTTAAAAATAATTGTAAAAGAGTATGTCATGTAATTACCACTTCATTCACCGTAATTTTATCTATCACTTTCATATAAATTTACGTTGCACGCTGTTATTTATGAAGTAAAGGGTGGTTTGTTAACAGTACAGGGAGGGTTTATACAGTGTAAACGTTAAAATAAATTAAAATATCTATGTACATATAGGCTGATCCTACTCTGCGGTTTTCCTGGTTCGCGCCAGGTCCCGGAACCGAACTACCGCGATAAGGGGGGGAACACTATATATATATATATATATATATATATATATATATATATATATATATATATATATATATATATATATATATATATATATATATATATATATATATATATATATATATATATATATATATATATATATATATATATATATATATATATATATATATATATATATATATATATATATATATATATATATATATATATATATATATATATATAAGAATAGGATGGTAAATTAAAAATGGTTCCTTGCATAAAAGCACAGGATTTTTATGAGAGTACGTTCATTTACTTATCTCATAGTATTTTATCATGAATAAATGATGATGTACAAGTATTATGTAAGTATTATATTACTGACCTATGGTAGTAGTTCAAATAATAATAATAATAATAATAATAATAATAATAATAATAATAATAATAAAAAATTATTATTTTTACTATTATTTTTATTATTATTATTATTATTATTATTATTATTATTATTATTATTATTATTATGATTATTATTGTTATTATTACTATTATTATTAAAATTATAATTATTATTATTATTATTATTATAATTACTATAATTATTAAGATTTTTATTTTTATTATAATTTTTATTATTATTATTATTATTGTTATTTGTATTATTATTAATAATATTATTAGAATTCTTCTACATTATGGTTAATAGCAAGTGTAAGGTGAATGCTACTTAAAAAAACAATTCAAGAGTTGAAAATAATATGTATCATATTTGTCAAGTCAGACAGAAAGAATTAGGCAATTTGGTATGTGATTCCCTGTCTAGGAGTGGCCTTGACATTCAGAAATGTGAGAAGTATGCTAAAAATGAAAAAAGCTGATGTGATGTGCTATGTAAACTATCTTGACAAGCATCAGTGATTTAGTGGGCAATATCAAGGGAGTCCGTAACATAAAATCGGAACATCATATCTTTATGAAGTGTGGGTACAGATATACCAAACCACGTGAGGCCTGGCATTGGAATTTAGCCATGGCAGTAAATTTGTTAAATGTTCAATATTGATGGCGTGTATAAGCATCATTATGCAAATGATTATTATTGGAAAATGACATATAATTATATAATATGTCAATGATTTCTCCCTTTGGTTATTGTCACCCTGGTGTCTCTAGCTGGAGAATACAGTATGTATTGAAAATTATTTATATTATCAGTATTATTATTATAGTTATTATTGGGATCTTTAAACATAGAATGAAATATAGGCTAAATATCATAAATCTAATACTGCCTTTCAGAAATCTTCCTAATTTTTATTTGGTCATTCACTAAATTATCTGATATATTTGTGTGGTGACACTTTTTACGAGGAATATGTACTAATACATATGGCATAAAAAAATGCCATACACTGATTCTAATCTTCTGCCAGTGCTTTACATTATTTACTTAAGATACAGCTTGTTTGTAATCTCAGCAAAGATAATTATATAAGACACTAATGATCATTAATACATATGTGAAATGCTTTTTAAGTTAACTGAGATATACTGGATTGTAAAATGTTCTCTTCAATAGTTTTCCTATCTATTCAGTAAAAAGTAACTGGTGTGATAAATTTTAAATGCTAATTTAAAAGATTGCTGGAAAATATCTACATCGTAATCTATATAAGGAGCAGTGTGCTCATATTCCTTGCAGAGTATAAGAACATACTGAGATTCTGTTTTCCTCCAAATTCAAAGAACTGTAACAATTTCAGAGACTGTACAAAGCAGACTAAAACAGAGAACGTATTTACAGTATTTCAAAACAGTAGCGGTTTGCAAAATGATATTGTAAATTACTTTAGTATATTTATACATTATTTTATATTCTAATTTCCATAGCTATAATGGGCGTAGCCCCTTAGCCTTCACTTGGATGCTGATCCTGAATGTAATTGTGTCTAGTCAGTACTGACACTAAAATCTAATAATTAATCTCTTAGAAAAAATAATCACATAATACAGAAATTACTTTAACCAAAGAACAATACTAACCTCCAGAATCCCAATCACTAATGAAATTCCCCAAAGGAAGCATGGAAGAACTTATCCTGGAAGATTCCTTCCATGCCAAAATTAAAGACAAATCCACCTGTGTCATTCCATTACCCAAAAGAAAAGCAATAACCTTGAAATCTATACAGATTATGTCACATGCTTTTTCATACCTCAAACCTGTCACAAGAAGTGCTGGACTGAAGATTCTTGATATTACCTCTCACAAGTCACCATTGAAACAAATAAATCCAAATATGAAAACGGGATGCCTGTGCAGCTTGAGAGCATGTCATATTGTTAAGAAGCAAAGTTCGCATGATCAGACACACATACAAACCTCGGTCAATTAATACACTTCATGTCAACACAAAAATTACAAGAGGCTGACGTTACAAATGCAGTATATAAAAACACAAGTTGGCAAAAGCAGCAAGCACATCACCCACTAACACCAAGAACAGATTTGAAAAAATATATTAAATTCATCAAGTATCTTACATTGAATTCGTAGCAAGAATTTTTAGTCATTATCTTCAGATTATGAATATCTAAATGATATATTTTACTAAGTGTATCACAGACTACTTGTATGTTCTATACAAAAACGTTAGGACATTTTCTATATTAGCATTTTTTTGAGTGTATTTATATTAATAAGGTTAGTTAGAGAACCTAAATTTTTGGAAATAGGAATCGCACTTCTGCAGCACCATATTGGTTTGAAGTAATGATTGATGGATGTGCTTTTCTTGTGTGCTTCTGCTGTGATTTATGGGTTGTATGAAAATTGCAAACATGAATACATGGTAAGTTGTTAAACTTTAATATAGCATGAGTAACAGTAAATGTTAACTTTCACATCCGCCAACGAATGAAATTAAAATGCAAAACATTGAAAATCTGAAGTAACTAGAAAACATTTAATTTAATTATTCTTTTGCGCCATGACTGGGAATGAACTAACCAAGTAACTTAACCAAACATACCTAATATTTAAAATCAATTTATGATATTTTTAGCATGTAATTACTTATGAATAATATGAAAACTACAGAACAGAAAAATAGCCATAAAGTACCTAACACACATAGACATAAATTTTAAGGGGAATTCTTAACCGGGGATGAACTCAAATAACTAAACTTCACCTAATAGTATATCATGATATAGGTAATGTGCATGTTCACCTCTGAGTGAAATGAAAATAAAAACAAAAGAAAAAATCCAATAAGTAAAAAAATAATCTTCTTCTTCGTCTACATCTTTTCCCACTTTTATTTCCATTATCAACTTGTTGCTTAACTTGGGGTTAACTAAATTTAACCATATTATAATAATTTTCATATGAATTTTCATAAATTGTTACTTTCACATCCCATATGAATGAAATTTACATTAAGATTTGTTTTATGCACCTCTCCATAACTCATACCGGTATATATACTTCATCAAATATAATTCTATTACATTTAGGTCAAAAGCTCACTTCAGCCACTCCTGGAAAACTGTCACCTTGGTAAAATCACACAAAAAATTTATGGTTAATATTTAAAAATTAGCAAAACCAGAGAAGGGCCATTATATATCCAAGAGACAAGATCAACATCGCCAATTCTCAAGTTAGCTGCACTGCTGCTTAAACGCCCATATTTACCCAATTAAGGTACGTAACTAAGCAAACCTAACTTAACGTAGGTTAGGTCTGGTTAATTACATACCTTACTTGGGCAAATTTGGGTGTTAAAACAGTAATGGCTCACTTGAGACTTGGCAGCGTCGGTTTCGTCTCTCTGGTGAATGAAGATGCCTCTCTAGTTTTTGCTTACTTTTAATAATTATAAATGTATATGCTTGATTCTTACCAAAGTAACAGGGCTAAGATTCGTTTTATGCATCCCTTCCACTGCCTGCCCGAGAAAACAGCATCACCGAGCTGCTATATAAACACTCGAAATGTACCCAAGTAAGGTATGTAAGGCTTCAAATATGAGTTAGGTTATATTAGTTAGATTAGGATATGTGAGTACTAACCCACGCTCACCAGTATTGGGATCAACAGAAAAAAAATGCGATTACTGACAAAAACAAATATCTGTTTAATTCAACACATCAAAACCTATCAGGAAAATAAATGTTGTCCTTAAATTGAAGGGGTAGGGCATAAAACGAATCTTAACCAGTAACAGCTTTCGAGGAATGGGTGACTTTAATCTTGGAACATACAGTATATTTATTTCAAAGCATTGCTATCTGATGATGTATAAATACGATTTATGGAGGAATGCATAAAACGAATCTACACTTATTAACACAAATTTCACGATTTTTTTTCTGGCTGACGGTGTGATAGTAAACATTTACCTTATAATCACCATAAAAAAAAAATTACAATACCATATTTACATTGTCAGTTACAAAACGGATAATCCAGTCAAAACTATATTTAGCATTCCAGATTACATAACCATCTCCAGTTGCAATGTATACAGCTGGGTTAAGTTAAACCGTATCAGAGCCTCGTCCAGCACTCGAAACGGAAAGAAAGTTCACAAGTCTTACAATCCTCACATTAGAGTTGCGTCATATTTCTCTAGCTCTCGCTTTCTCCCAAGTGGATGACTGGCTGGACAAACCTCGGACTCGTTCATGCTCCATTAACAGAACGTTCTGTGAGCTTGGTATGAGCCGTGTCAATCTTATTCTCAGCTTCTTCTTTTTTCAACTTATAAATAAAAGATGAATACCAGTAATTCATTTATATGCAACTCTGTCCTTGTACTTAAATTAACTAACTAATGTATTTAATTTTCGAGATATTATCAAGGAAAAAAAAGTAATGTTTATCTTAGTTTGCATCTATACCCACCTTAGGTTGTCGCTATTGTTGCTTGCAGTTCTATAAATAAGTAGAAAATATTTTAATAATGAATTACAATGTATTTATTCAGATTAGCAATATAAAGTATTGCATTATTTAGATAAGAAGAGCGATATGTAACAGACAGAATAATGTTTTTTTAATAAAAAAAAAAAGTTCTCCAAGATTTTACGAAAACAAAGATTAAAAAATCTGAATAAATTAATTGTAGAGCACTGTATTTCTGTACTTATATGAACTCTATATCGTATTTAATAATCACAAAAAGAGAGCAACTTGAAAGAGGAAGAATAATGTTTACATAAGCGTTCTCCACGAGGTATATGAACAAAACCGCATCAATTTACTTGTGAGAGGCTAAAGGACATAAAAGGAAGGCCATGATTGGCTGTAGATTTACTGACTTTTACTTTTACTTTTTGTGGTTTATACCCTCCTATAGAAGGCTTACGTAACAGTAATTTTAGAAAAAGTAATTTTACATAGAAAAATACTTACGATAAACATTTAAATATTATATTTTAAAGTAAGACTATCTCTCTAAGAAGGGACTTTAAAATCATAATCGACTTTGTTATTTAAACTGAGAAAACAAGCAGACAAAATAATCGATAGCTTTACATATACACATACATACATGATCCATTTTTAATCTTATAAGGGGAGTGGCTGAGTCAAGGCAAAATACTCTGACTCTTTGGGAAAAATACAGAGGATGGGATTCCCAGTCCCCTCGCTACGCTCCTTTTAGTTGACTCTTACGACACGCAGGGGGACACGGATGAAATATTCTAGCTCCTCTCCCTGAGGGGGTATTACTGGTTATAGAAGCAGAAAATACAGTTCCTATTTCTCCTAATTACAACAGACTACCGAAATTGTATGAAGGAAAAAGCTAAATATCGTTGTTGATATCTCATGTTACTTAAAGAGAAAATCATTAACAAGAAATGTATGATCGTAAAATCTAAACATATTTTTTTTTAATATTAACTTTTACTTTTAAAAAGAAATATCGTTATATTACTCAATACGATGTATTTCAACACGTGAAAGTAAAAACTAAAAGGACTCCTCCTATATGTTACCTACCAAGAACACTCATCTTCCAATACGGTTACTACGAAGGTTTTTCGATGTAACTAGCAAACAAGCAACCTAACCTACAAGGGTGGGGTCATATATTGTCGGTAGAGCACATATTGCAAGAACACCAAATTCACATCTGTCGTAATAATTTTTGCTTTGTCTATTTATGCTATTAAACTTCATTAATAATTTATAATATAAAATTATTGCTTGATGCCAGGCAACGATTACATCTGCCAAAACAAGTCCTTCGTAAGAAGGCAACCGCCCTAGCCCTTAGTAGAAAAGGGAGTTCGTGACGTAAAACCGAATCCAATCCATATATATATATATATATATATATATATATATATATATATATATATATGGATTGGTTTCGGTTTTACGTCACGAACTCCCTTTTCTACTAAGGGCTAGGGCGGTTGCCTTCTTACGAAGGACTTGTTTTGGCAGATGTAATCGCTACCCTGAGTGTATGCCCTTACTAACCTCAGTCCGTGACGGGGCGCGAACCCTCGACCTGCCGCTTCAGAGTCGCAGACGCTACCATTTTGCCACGGGGACTACGTATATATATATATATATATATATATATATATATATATATATATATATATATATATATATATATATATATATATATATATATATATATATATATATATATATATATATATATATATATATATATATATATATATATATATATATATATATATATATATATATATATATATATATATATATGTGTGTGTGTGTGTGTGTGTGTGTGTGTGTGTGTGTGTGTGTGTGTGTGTGTGTGTGTGTGTGTGATTACCTAATTGTGATTACCTAATTGTGTTTACGGGAAAGAGCCCAAAGCTCGTATCTTCCCGTCTCCTGATCGGTTCCATTTTTAGACTTAGTGATACTCATCGTACCTGTCCTTAAAACTATGCATTGAGATAGCATTAACTACCTCCTCGCTTAGCGAATTCCAATTATCAACTACTCTTACACTGAAAAAGTATTTCCTTACATCCTGCAAACAAGTTTTCTTACGAAGCTTCAAACTATGACCTCTAGTTCTAGAGCCAGCCATATCGAAATATCGATCCCTATCCACTCTATCATAACCATGAAGGAATTTAAAGACTGTCACCATATCCCCCCTTACTCTTCTAGCTTCGAGTGATGGCAAGTCTAATTCCCTCAGCCTCTCATCATAACCGAGATTGCGTATTTCTGGCACCAGTTTCGTGGCATGTCTTTGAACTTTTTCAAGCTTAGCTATGTGCTTTTTCAAGTGCGGATTCCAAAAGGGGGCTGCATATTCGAGTTTTGGCCTCACATAGGTTACATAAATATTTCTGAACATTTCCTTGTCCATGTGCCTGAAGGCTACCCTTACATTTGATAAGAATGCATATGCTGCCCTTACTACGCCATTTATATGTATTTCTGGAGACAAATCTGCCAGTATGTTTACTCCTAGATCTCTCTCATTTTCTGTCTCTTGAAGTTGTACTCCAGCCACCGAGTAGTCAAGCTTGGGCCTTCTTGCACTTGTACCCATTCTCATTACCTTACATTTTGAGGTATTGAATTTCATTAGCCACTTTTCTGACCACTCATGCAGATTATTTAGATCCTCCTGAAGTTCTCTACCATTGTTCTCGTTTTTTACTTTCTTCACAATCTTTGCATCATCTGCAAACATATTCATGAATGAATTTACAGACTCTGGTAGGTCATTTACATATACAAGGAACAAAAGTGGCCCTAAAACTGAACCCTGTGGAACTCCACTACTAACTCTTCTCCATTCAGACACTGAGTGTCTTACTCTAACCCTCTGTTCCCTTCCTTCTAAGTAAGTTTTTATCCATTCCAAGACATTTCCACCTATTCTAGCCATTGATTGCAGCTTCCTAATAAGTCTCCCATGTGGAACAGTGTCAAACGCTTTCTGGAAGTCTAGGAATATGCAATCTGCCCAGCCCTCTCTTTCCTGTAAGATTTGGCTTACCTCATCATAAAATTCTAATAAGTTTGTTACTGTTGATCTTCCTTCTCTGAAGCCATGTTGCCTCAATGACAAAAAGTTGAAGGATTCCAAGTGAAGAGAGATATGTTTCCTTAGTAGTTTCTCCATAAGTTTGCAAACTATGCTGGTCAAGGAAACTGGTCTATAGTTCAGAGCCGTATCCCTCCTTCCCTTTTTGAAGATAGGTATCACATTTGCTTGTTTCCAGCATCTTGGAATCTCCCCCGACTCCAGTGACTCCTTAAATATGATACTTAGTGCCACTGATATTGTGTTTGCGCATTTTTTAAGCACATGAGGGGATATGTCATCAGGACCTGTAGCTTTATGAACATCTAAATCCATCAGCGCTTTGCATACCTCTGTGGCTGTAAGGTTGATGTTCTCTAATACCGGCCCTTGAGCTTCTATCACTGCAATCTGAGGGGGTGGGGTATTTTCTATTGTAAATACTGACTGAAACTCCTTGTTCAATTCTTTGCAGATCTCTTCGTCCGTCTCAGTGATGCTTCCATCCACTCTCTTTAGCCTTAAAACCTGTTCTTTTACCTTCAGTTTTCCTCTGATAAAGCTGTGGAAAAGCTTGGGATTTTCTTTAGCCTTCCTGGTGATGTCCCTCTCATAATCTCTCTCTGCCTCTCTCCTTTTACTTAGGTAGTCATTTCTTGCTCTTTTGTAGGTTTGCCAGGCATTTATGTTTTTTCTCCTCCTATACCTTTTCCAGCATTTGTCTCTCCACTCCTTAGCTCTTTTACACCCATTATCGAACCATTTCTCTCTGGCATGAATTACACCTACTTTGGTGACAGGTATGCAGCAATCTACTATCTTCCCATATTTCTCACAAAAGATGTCATACATTTCTTGTACAGATTTGTTGTAAAATAAGGTTCTCCAGTCAATAACTGCAAAAAGCTCATTCATTTTGATGTAATCTCCTTTCGGATAGTTCCTCCTCATGTCCTCAGTGCCTCTACTCTCAGGAAGAATGTCTTCAATGATATACTCCATCAACAACACACAGTGGTCACTCTTTCCAATTGGTGGTTCATACTCAATATTTTCAATATCCAACACATTATCTGTGAACACTAGATCAAGTAGTGATGGCTCATCCCCACCCCTGGCTCTTGTTGGTTCCATTACATGTTGGTGTAGGAAATTCCCTTGTACGCAATCTAGGAATCTTGCCCCAAATGAGTCCTCACCACTGTGTGGGTCAAGATTTATCCAATCTATCTCTTTATGATTAAAGTCTCCCATAATCAAAATCCTACATTTTTTCTCCCGTGCCATGTTAACAACTGAGTTTATGACTTCAATCGTACCTATATGACTTTCCTCATAAATTTCAAGCCTATTTTGGTTCCTTGGTGGGTTGTATACAACAGTTATTATAATGCTCTCTGACCCAGTATTTATGCGAGCAACAAGAAATTCCCTGAACTCACTTTCTATAGCCAAGTTTATTTCTTCAACTTGAATCCTCTCACTTATGAGCAGTGCTATCCCTCCACCAGTCCTCTCAGATCTTTCGACCCTTAGTATTCTGAAGCCCTTAGGAAAAACTGTGACACTGTTTATGTCCTCACTCAACTTAGTCTCTGTAATTGCTACTATATCTGCCTTACTGTTGTGAATCCTATCTTTTAATTCTACTGCCTTACCAGCTAATCCATCAGCATTTGTGTATAACAATCTTAATGAGGCCCCATCCCCTGATCTTCTGTCATTATCTTCTTTATCTCCCCTTTGTCTGGAAGTATTCTGTAACGAAAATTTTTCTTCTCTTCTTCATTTCTTTCATCATTTAACCTTCTTGCCTCTTGCAACAAGTTTTTGATCTTTCCCATCTCTTCCTGTGTTCTGTATCGTCTAATGAACACTTCTTTGCATTCATGAAGGTCTTTTAGACTTTTTTTTCTCAACAATATTTCCCTACATGTCTCCCCTCTCTCAAAGGTTACTTTTGTTGGTCTCGGCTTTCCTTCCCTCGAATATTTACCTAGTTGGTGTGTGTTGTGATGACCTAATTGTGTTTACGGGAAAGAGCACAAAGCTCGTATCTTCCCGTCTCCTGATCGCTTCCATTTTGTACTTAGTGATACTTATCATACCCGTCCTTAAAACTATTGATTGAGATAGCATTAACTACCTCCTCGCTTAGCCAATTCCAATTATCATCTACTCTTACACTCAAAAAGTATTTCCTTACATCCTGCAAAGAAATTTTCTTACGAAGCTTCAAACTATGACCTCTAGTTCTAGAGCCTGCCATATCAAAATATCGATCCCTATCCACTCTATCATAACCATGAAGGAATTTAAAGATTGTCTCCATATACCCCCTCAATCTTCTAGCTTCGAATGATGATAAGTCTAATTCCCTCAGCCTCTCATCATAACTGAGATTACGTATTTCTGGCACCAGGTTCGTGGCATGTCTTTGAACTTTTTCAAGCTTAGCTATGTGCTTTTTCAAGTGCGGATTCCAAAAGGGGGCTGCATATTCGAGTTTTAGCCTCACATAGGTTACATAAATATTACTGAACATTTCCTTGTCCATGTGCCTGAAGGCTACCCTTACATTTGATAAGAATGCATATGCTGCCCTTACTATGCCATTTATATGTATTTCTGGAGACAAATCTGCTAGTATGTTTATTCCTAGATCTCTCTCATTTTCTGTCTCTTGAAGTTGTACTCCAGCCACCGAGTAGTCAAGCTTGGGTCTTCTTGCACTTGTACCCATTCTCATTACTTTACATTTTGAAGTATTGAATTTCATTAGCCACTTTTCTGACCACTCATGCAGATTATTTAGATCTTCCTGAAGTTCTCTGCCATTGTTCTCGTTTCCTACTTTCTTCACAATCTTTGCATCATCTGCAAACATATTCATAAATGAATTTACAGACTCTGGTAGGTCATTTACATATACTAGGAACAAAAGTGGCCCTAAAACTGAACCCTGTGGCACTCCACTACTAACTCTTCTCCATTCAGACACTGAGTGTCTTACTCTAACCCTCTGTTCCCTTCCTTCTAAGTAAGTTTTTATCCATTCCAAAACATTTCCACCTATTCTAGCCATTGCTTGCAGCTTCTTAATAAGTCTCCCATGTGGAACAGTGTCAAATGCTTTCTGGAAGTCTAGGGATATGCAATCTGCCCAGCCCTCTCTTTCCTGTAAGATTTGGCTTACCTCATCATAAAATTCTAATAAGTGTGTTACTGTTGATCTACCTTCTCTGAAGCCATGTTGCCTCACTGACAAAAAGTTGAAGAATTCCAAGTGAAGAGAGATATGTTTCCTTAGTAGTTTCTCCATAACTTTGCAAACTATGCTGGTCAAGGAAACTGGTCTATAGTTCAGAGCCGTATCCCTCCTTCCCTTTTTGAAGATAGGTATCGCGTTTGCTTGTTTCCAGCATCTTGGAATCTCCCCTGACTCCAGTGACTTTTTAAATATGATACTTAGTGCCACTGATATTGAGTTTGTGCATTTTTTAAGTACTTGAGGGGATATGTCATCAGGACCTGTAGCTTTATGAACATCTAACTCCATCAGCGCTTTGTATACCTCTGTGGCTCTGAGGGGTTGGGGTATTTTCTATTGTAAATACTGACTGAAACTCCTTGTTCAATTCTTTGCAGATCTCTTCATCCGTCTCAGTGATGCTTCCATCCGCTCTCTTTAGCCTTAAAACATGTTCTTTTACCTTCAGTTTTCCTCTGATAAAGCTGTGGAAAAGCTTGGGATTTTCTTTAGCCTTCCTGGTGATGTCCCTCTCATAGTCTCTCTCTGCCTCTCTTCTTTTACTTAGGTAGTCATTTCTTGCTCTTTTGTAGGTTTGCCAGGCATTTATGTTTTTTTTCCTCCTATACCTTTTCCAGCATTTGTCTCTCCACTCCTTAGCTCTTTTACACTCATTATCGAACCATTTCTCTCTGGCATGAATTACACCTACTTTGGTGAAAGGTATGCAGCACTCTACTATCTTCCCATATTTCTCACAAAAGATGTCATACATTTCTTGTACAGATTTGTTGTAAAATAAGGTTCTCCAGTCAATAACTGCAAAAAGCTCATTCATTTTGATGCAATCTCCTTTCGGGTAGTTCCTCCTCTTGTCCTCAGTGCCTCTACTCTCAGGCAGAATATCTTCAATGATATACTTCATCAAGAAAACACAGTGGTCACTCTTTCCAATTGGTGGTTCATACTCAATTTTTTCAATATCCAACACATTATCTGTGAATACTAGATCAAGTAGTGATGGCTCATCCCCACCCCTGGCCCTCGTTGGTTCCATTACAAGTTGGTGTAGGAAATTTCCTTGTACGCAATCTAAGAATCTTGCCCCGAATGAGTCCTCACCACTATGTGGTTCAAGATTTACCCAATCTATCTCTTTATGATTAAAATCTCCCATAATAAAAATCCTACATTTTCTCTCCCGTGCCATGTTAACAACTGAATTTATGACTGCAATAGTACCTATATGACTTTCCTCATAAACTTGTGATAGTATTATTGACATTACAGAGATGGTGTGTTATTTTATAAATAACAATATGATTAAACAAATCATGAAACAATTTTCTAAGTTTGACATTAGAGTTTAGTTCACCTTTTTTCTCAGTATATTTGCTATAGGCATAGTTCACTGTTTGAAAAGAAGTGTAATATGAATAAAATTGGCTTAAGAACTATGCAATTTATGGTTCCTTTAGGGGGAGGGGGCTTTGTCCCTCCTGGCATTTCGGAGAACCCCAGGGCCCATGCAAAATTAGAAAATGTTAGTGATACACGTATAATAATGTATATGTATAATGTATATAATATTGGTTACTACCTATGAAAAATAAAAATTCACTGAAATGAGTTTGCAGTGTTTAAACTGAAAACTGAGATAAGATAGTCAGTGAAATGACCAATTGTCATATTGTGTATCATTATTAGGATTGTCAATATTATTATAATTTTCATTGTCATTATTGCTTGTTTTGAAGAAGATATTTTTTTTTTTATAGTTGTGGGGCGGGCTTGTTAGCTTGCTAACAAACTCCATCTGATGTAATTGGCTATTATGTCAATATTTTCCTTTTTGAATTTTACTACTGTAAGTGTTAATTAAATAGTTTACGATTTTTTCTTCTTCTTCTACTTCTTATTCAAAATTCTCAAGAAGAAGATATTGAAGGTTTAAGGTGTTTCTTGTTAACAACACGGTATAAGAGATTTTTTTTATGTATATTTTAATTAATATATTGAGGATTATATTGCTTGCTTTTCATTTTATATATAAAATAAATATTACATTTACTTTTTGTGAGACACTTAAATGATTGGGTATCGATTACCAGAGATCTTAAACAAGAATTTGGTAATCGCCTCTTAAACCGGTCTGAGTGCAGGATATGTGAAATATCAAATTGGGGAGTAGTACTGTGCCAATGGCACAGCACGTAATGTATCCTTAAATCGGTATATCTGGTCATCTCTAACAGAGATCATAAAAATGAAATAGTCTAATAAGGCTACTAGTACTAGGGTAGTTTTTTTTTTTTTTTTTGGTTAACTTTCATAGGTGTGCGAATTTGTACTTTACCATCCGGACCTCCTTGGTATATGTGGAGAAAAATATTTAATTTTGTTACATTTATACAGTTTCATATATAAGTATTTTGTTATTATTTTATATAATTATGGTAATTAAATATATTTTTACACTTCCACACAAATTTTTCTGGAATTTATATCAGGTTAGCTATTTCTTTTCTTTATGAATGACATCGGGAGAGGCAAGAAAATTGCCCTCGTCAGGCCCTAAGAAAGAGTAGAAGTCTTAGGACAAGACAGAAATAAGGGAATGATACACTGGTGGAAAAGGATAGGCTTCTGGAATAGGTAAAGTATTAAGAACATAGAAATATGGCAGGATTTGTCCCTGTGATGACGATAGATCTGCTTTTTGAAGGAAAAGTTATGAGAAGTAGGAACGACAGAAGGAGGAAGATATTTCCAGAGTCTGAGTTGGATGGGAAGAAGCAGTTGCTCCACCGATCTATCTGCAAGCTACAAAGCTCCACACTGTACCTGTGACACGAGGCCGCTTGGCGAGTGTTACGCAGCCTTGCTAGTGGGGGAGGGATGCAACTCGCCAACTCATCAGAGCAGCGATAGAAAAGAAAAAGGGATGATACCTTATGCTGAAGAGAAAGAGAATCCATATTAAAAGTTAGAGAAGTGTCATTGATGAGCCTGATTGCTTTAGATTCAACCCTATCAAGGAGAAAAGTGTAAGTAGAAGCACCAGAGATATGCAAGCAGTATTCTAAGCAGGGGCAGATATGACCCTTATAAATTTTAAGTAACTGGAAAGAGGAAAAGTAATGACAAAAACAAAACACAACCCCCAATTTTTCGGATGCAGATTTAGATATTTGGATTATGTGATTCTTTCTGGGCAAGTTAGAGGCTATCTGGATTCCTAATATGTAATAGAATATGAGGGTAAATTTTGTCACTTTTGAAGACAATAGTACCATTAGGAGGAGAAGAAGATAAAGAGATAGCCAGATACTGTCTTTGGGTTCCCCACTCATATACCCTCTGCAAATCGAAGTTGAGAATAGAAGAAAGAGTGATGTGAGACTGATTACAATTAGCAGATGAAGGTAATGAAGAGTAGGCATAGGAAAAGTGAAGGGTAAAATCATTGGCAAAGGCGTGGAGAAGAGAGGAGGATGGGGACTGAAAAAGATCGTTGATGAAGAGAAGGAACAGAGTAGGTGAAAGAACAGAGCCCCGTGGAACACCACTGGTAACAGGGAATGACCTAGATGTTGCACAGTCAACAACCACAGATATAAAACCGTCAGAAAGAAAACTGGAAATAAGAGAACAGAGAGAAGAGGTAAAGCCATATCCAGGGAGTTTGGTCAACAGAGCCTTGTGCCAAACTCTGATAAAAGCCTTAGACTCAGGGAGATGACAAAGGATTTCCTATAGTTCCTCAGAGAAGATGACCATACATGAGTAACATTGAACAGGAGGTCACCTATGCATCCTGCCTTGCGGAAGCCGGACTGGTGATTGGAGGTAAGGGAGTTAGATTCAAGATGTTTCAAGAAGTGAGAATTGAGCAAAGTTTTGAATACTTTAGCGAAAGCAGAGGATGGGGCATTAGGTTGAACTAGAGCATGATTCCAAGATTAAGGATAGATATGGTTTGAGAAAATGGGCCAAAAAAGACGGCAAAGCACGGAAGCCAGATTATTTGCAATTTTTTAACCTATTAAGCGTTATCAATGGCATATATCATTTACCATTATCCTCTCGGTAAAGCCTTCAGTGGCATATGCTGTTCTCAGACTTTGAAGGCACTAATCAAGCTGTCATCAATCGGATATGTCTCATGGTTCATTTTTTGACTGCAAGAAACAGATTGAAAAAGTATTACAAGAAAGTATTCCGGCATATATTAACCTGCGGCTAATTGGCAGGCACTTCCTGACTACTGTCCTCCTACAGAAAAAAAAAATGACCACTCAGGACTTGTGCTCAGTGCCAGAAGAGTAACATAAGAAAGGAAAGCTCATATTGGTGTAAGGACTGTGAAGTAGTTTTTTGTGTAGCACTGTGTTTTAGATATTGGCACACAAAGGAATAAATTCATGTTTCAATAAATTCTCTCATGTTTCAATATGAAGTCTTGAAATAAAAGGTAAGTAATATTATTTGTTTGTTTTTTATTTTTTTCTCATTTATTTAATATTCCAACTTTTAACATCAACAGTCATTACCATCAGTGTAATGACTGTTAAAAAAAAAAAAAAAAGTTACGGTACAAAAGCAACCAGGTCTCTTGGAGGTTACGCTTAATAGGTTAAGGAATCTTGCAGGGATACCATCGGGTCCAGATTCCTTATACGTCATGAAGAAAGAGTAATGGAGGTTATAGGGTTAGAGAGAGGTAAAGTGTGAGGAACAGATTCGTTAGAATCGCTTATGGAAGACGGCAAAAAAATGAGAGCAATAGAAAGTGTCTGTGGGAGAGCAAGCTATAGAACCACCAGGATGAGTGAGAGGGGGGAAAGCTGTCGAATTACAGAAGTTTTTGGAGAGGTTTTTGGCTAAGGACCAGAAGTATTTATAAGTGGGAGAAGAATTAAGAGCATCAACTCCCCCTCTTAAAAGGGAAGCTTTAGATCTTCGAATCTGAGCAGTGCAGCAAGTCCTAGCTGTAATAAAAGCAGATCAAGTTAAATCAGAAGGAGAGGCTTGGTACGACCATTATGCCTGATCCCTGGCCTGCATAGCCATGGAGTAGGAATGGTCAAAGATTAGGGGGGAAAAATTTTCATAGAGAAAGGGATGAAATCCTCCATTCGTGAGGTTGTAACTTTAAGGGTTACCTGATCAGGATTGCAAGTCTGAAAGCAGTACTCATTCCATGGGAAGTCGAGGAGAAAGTTATTCAAATCATCGCATTGGGTACGCTCAAAGTGCCAAAGGCGGCATTGAGTAGAAGGAATTGATGGAGGGGGAGCAAAAATTGAAGATATTGAGATCAAAGAGTGGTCAGATATACCAAGAGAGGAAAGTACAGAATATGAGCAGTTTGAAGTACACTCAGCTCGCTGGTTACGTGTTTTTAAAATACGCAAAATTTGAATAACGCCCCCAAAAATTAATAGTAAAAAAATGCGAAATACGCGAATAACGACCGTGCAAAAGAGTAAAAAAAAAAAATTTCATTTTAGTAAATAAGAAATTGTCTCAGAGGCACTCTCTCACCCTGCTGCCATGTGCATATGTTTACATGGGATTAAAGGGACACCGTGGTTTGGGAGGGGGGGTGAATTGGATGATTTTTTGGCAACTTTTAACGAGTGTTGGTGCCAGGTGTAAAAGGAAAGGGCTCTATCTAAACTGTAAACAGCAAAAAATTGCCCTTTTATGTAAGTATTCATAGTAAAATAATGTCATAAGTGACGTTTTGATATCCTTTCGTTGTGTTGTAGTTTACATCAATTTGACTTAGATAATCAGTGTTTCTGTACGATAACTTTGTCACTAGGGATGGAAGCAAGTGTTGGAAGAGTGGTATGAGGTGTTGTGGTGAGCTCATCTGATTCAGTCGCCCTTTAAGGGTACACCCTGGGTTGGAAGGGGGGAGGGGGTGAAGAGGATGATTTTCTATTTTACTCATTTCTGGCAACTTTAACGTGTGCTGGTGCGAGATGTAAAAGGAAAGGGCTCTATCTAAACTATAAACAGCAAAAAATTGCCCTTTTATGTAAGTATTTGTCATAAAAGTGTAATGTCATAAATGAAGATGTATTGATATCCTTTCGTTGTGTTGCATTTTACATTAATTTGACTTAGATAATCAGCGTTTCTGTATGAAAACTTCATCACTAGGGATGGAAGCAAGTGTTGCAGAGTGGTACGAGGTGTTGTGGTGAGCTCATCTGATTCAGTCATTCAAGTGAAACTTATCTATGCCCATTATCATTGTTACTTATGGAAAAGGACTCATTACATTACGCGATTTTTACATTACACGTCACTGAGAACCTATCTTTGCGTTATTCCAAAAACTGGGTGTATTTAGAGTAAAAAATTTAGGTCAAGATTGTTAGCTGCATGTTTGTGGCGAATGGGAACACAAGTAGGATGCTTGACAATCTGCTCTAGATTGTGAGTAACAGAGAAAGCAAAGGCCTCACTTCCTCCCGCATCAGTGTGAGAGAATGAAGCTGCTCACTGTGGTGTACACTATAGAAAACTTCAGCATGTGGGTGAAAAGAAAGGTCATAAAGTCAGTGGAAATAGGAGAGCAGTATCAGAAGCAAAGAAACATAGTGGGTACTGGAGAGATAGATCAACAGCCAGAGAACATGAGAGTCAGGAGACTCAAGATCCATGAGCCTTGCAATAGGAGTGTTAGTGTTGCAGTAGGCCAATAGGCATATACCCCCACCTTTGGAATGGAAACGAGATTACATGTTTCAGAGGAATTATGACTAGACTGCTTGGTTTCAGAGAGAAGGAGGAGGTTAGGGAGGGATGCACCCTAGTGGTATTCCACAAATTAGTCAGATTAGATTAGTCAAACTAGTTCACCCCCAGTTGAGAAACGAGTTAATAATTGTAGTTTTTAGTTTCTTTTAGTTGTATTAGATATTTTGTATATTCATTTTATTCTTTGGGGGTGTGAAATAATGATTTACCTTATTTTTTTTTTAACTGCTTGTATGCACCATTTAGTTATACATAATTTAGGAATCGTTCCAATAGCAGTGATTTGTTATTTGAGAGGGACTTACATATTTCAGTACAGTGGGCTACCTAATTAGTAGAGTGAGAATATTGGATAGTAGTGAACCTGACATTCACACATTCGATCCCGCCATGGGGCATTTGAAAGGCACTTAGCCTTAATCCTCCAGCTCCAACATATTTATGTATTCCTTTTCGAATGGGGACCAACTATGACACATAAAGACACAAAGAAAGAAATAGTGTCGTTTATTAATATGCTACATTATCCATTTTATATCTTCAGATGTCATGGTTTCTGAAACCAACTGGTCGCAGAGTTATGAAAGCTGTGGCCTTCAGTGGGATGGCTAGTGGTTTCTTGATGTATTATCTTCCTAATTCTTACTTCACTGAACAATATGAGCTTGCTACTCAGCTACATAAGTAAGTACTGTATTTTTTTTTAATGAGTGTGACAAACCCCCAGTTTGGGAAACATCTCATGAAATTATTTTTTTGTTTCATTACTGAGGGTGAACTATCTAACTTTGGTAACCAAACCTCATCTAATTCTGTATTAGTTATTATGATATTTTTCCTAATTGGGGATATGGAAGTATAAATTTACTGATATATTATATCAAAGCTTATTAACAGGATTAAGCTCACATATTGCATCCCTCTGTTTACTGTTACTCTCCTTGCAGAGATGGGATTCCTGTCAGATTGCCAAAGAATATACTCCCCTTGGTGGAAGCAGCTTTGAATGATATCGATATCAGCAAAGCTAAACAAAGCCTAATTTTCCCTTACATAGGCTATGGCTTTGATATTTTTCATGCTGGCTCTACATTACTTTCCAGAAAATGCGTTCTTGGTTTACCAATCAGCTTTAAATATTCCAACTTTGAGGATTTTGATGTAACTGGTATAGTAGTAAGTCCCTAAATATACTTTTTTTATATAATGAATTTTATAGGTACTGTTGGATTATCTCAAGTGGTAAGTGAGAATGAATATGTAGTCATATTGGTATGCATCGAAAAAACCATTCTCCTCCCTCCAGTTTTTTAGTTTTACAATAGAATACAGTAATTGATGGAAATCGTGGGGATCAGCAAGATATGATGAATTCTTGCTTCCGATTAATTTTATGCCTGTATTTCTGTATCTTTATACAAAAGGCATAATCCCCCTTATAAGGGGATGGCCGAGTCGAAGCAAAAACGTGACTCTGTGGGAGGAAAATGCAAAGAAGGGGATGCCCCAGTCCCCTTGCTCTGCCCCAATAAGTTGAATTTTACGAAACAGGGGCACACGTTGTAGGTATTTTTGTCTTCCCTCAGCTATTTTATTATACAGTATTTACTTTTGGTAGCTCCATATCACCAAGGAGCTAAGTGGAAGATATAGATATAGTTGCTTCTGGTGAATGTATGTGGTCTGACTCTGCACCCATCGTATAATTGGGTTTACGGCCATTTTATATGTATGTAAGTTCGGTAGCTCATTTGATCTGATCATGGCTATATCCCATGAGGTGCCCTATTCGAATTTCCTCTTGGTAGCCGTTCTTAACACTGCCAACTCTGTGAATATGAAATTGGATATGTGGGACCAATCGTTGAACTGTATCTTCTTAAGTTCAGGCTTCAGAAAATTAAAAAAGGTTCAACATACAGAGGAACAGCTGTTTAAACAGATATATTTGGGATTCACTAATATTTAAATAACCCCTTAAATTGTTAGCTCAGGTAAGGTTGGGATGGGTTGGGTTAAATTGTGTTAGGTTAGGTGACTCACCATATAAATATGAATAACTCTAGAGCACCCTGGGGTTACTCCTCTTTACAAGATCCAAGTGCAATAGTTATGTAATTTGAGTCATAACCCTTAGGCAGTGGTAAAAGTTTTATTTACAGCATATGAAATGCAACAATTAAGCATTGTATTTCTCCCTTTATTATGTAACATGTTTTAATTGCATTATTTGTGGCCTTTTTCTCAGGAAGATTATAGTCTATTATTGTTATAGCTATGAAAATGGATTAAACTTGAAGCGAAAGTCTGTTATAGTTAATAATGAATGACTGGACTTTTGATGGATTTTATATGTAAATATACAAAATTGTGTTAATTCTTGATATATTTTCTCTTAAAAGATCTTATTTTTGCTCTTACTTGATACACTGAGAGTCTTCCCAGAGTAACTTCAAAATATGGTGTAAAAATAAATATTTGTGACTTTTACTGGTACAAAATATAGTTGAGTTTTACTTCACCATATTGATAAAAGAATTCTTGGAGAAGGGGATTACTGACTCTTCACTCTCCTTTCCCTCTTAATTGGCTTTTACAGCACATTAGGAAAGATGGGTGTGGAGCTCCTCCTCTGCCAAGGATGTAATTTAGCATTTATTATTACAGGTAAATAATGAGCCAGTACCCTGGAGTAGCCCGGAAGGGAAATCTTTACAGCAATCCCTAATTCTGAGTGACGATGCAAAAAAATTTGCCATTGCCCGAGAACTGGTGCACATAGACTCCAGTGAACCTATTTTGAAAGGTGTATTTACATCCTCAGTTATGTGTATGTGTTATATTTTTGCATCGACAGTGAATAAAAGATTAAACTTTTATGCGAGACCGCGAAATCTGCGATTGTGCTTTTACACGCTTGTGTCTTGTTTTGGGTATGCATTCTGGGCACTGGGTAATGACTTAACTTGTGTGTCCAACGAAGCCTCTGCCGATGAAACAGTGGCTAACATAAGTGAGACTTACGCCAGAGGAGGACTCGAATTTTATGAAAAGATTCTTCAGAGGAACATTGCTCTCAGATCTCTAATCAAAGACAGAGGGGAGGCTCTTTATACAGCTTTTGGGAATGATCGGGTAAGTAGACTATACACGACAATCATGTAAAATATATATTATTTCTATGAGGAGATATTGTACTCCTATATCTGTTATGACGTTGTATATAGCTAGACTTGACATAAGTTTTTGTGCAAACTTTCAGTATTATGCTTATGGATGCATAATAAATGTTATTTTCTCTCTCTCTCTCCCATTACAATTTTTATTGTTTCTAATTCTAAATATCTTTTCTAAAAGCCACTTATATGAAGTAGAGGGATCTAACTTGTAACATATACATATTTCCAAATATGTTTCGTGTTGGTACAACTTCAGTGATAAACTTGCATCACAAAAGACTTGAATGCACTCTATTTCCTATATCCCCTTTACAAACATAGAAGTCCCATCATGACCATAAGGGATTTTTCTACAGAGATGTTACACTGTCCTAATTATATTGCATCTTGGTATAAAACAGATATCAGAAGTGTATTGTCTTCAATTCTGTGCATAATGTAATCTGAAGTTTTGCTATTTTAATGTTCCTAGATATTTACTCGTAATGTATATGTAAAGTACTGTAGATGCTTTTTTATGTTTATTTATGAGGAAATCCTGGTGCATTTTTTTATTCTGTTGCCACCTTGCAAACTTCAAATACATACATTGTTATGTTTTGAAAAAATAATTATCCATATAAAGGATGTTTAGCAAATTTACATCTTGGAACAAAAGAAAATTCAGCATATTCTGAGACTGCTTGAAGTGTTATATATTCCACAAAATTAAACTACCCATTGGTGGCGTAGTCATCTGGTATCCATCGAAGAAATTCTTAGTGTGACTCTCCAAGGTGGTTAGTATATATCTTCTACCAAAAGTACTTGGGGGTGAGGAGAGAAAAGAGGCAACCCTCTATTGCAAGATCTGTCATCTCTGCTGACTTTGTACAGTAAAGAAGAGTGCGGTCATTTATAGGTAGCATTTAATGATATCAAAGTTTAATTGAGGCAAAATGCCAGTCTTGCAGCATTTGTTAAGGAAAAAGAAAATATTATTGAATAAATTTTGGTGACTTGCTGTGCATTTCAAATAATAACCATACCTATGTGTGGTAGGGTTGACACAGGTGACACTGAGTATGGAAGAGTGAGACAAGATTTATGTATGGACCAGAAGATTTTGGATTCCTCTTCCTTTTTTTTTCTCTTCTTCAGTTGTTACGGTTGTTGCTGCTTTAACTTTTACTCTTCCTGCTGGTCTTTTTTGCTCTTTCTTTTACTTTTATCATGCTTTTTCATTTGCTGCTCTGTTTACTTTTATTGCTTTAAATTCACGAATTGCTTTTTCTGCAACTGTTGTTTCACATTTGCTTCTACTGATACCATTGCTGTCACTTCTGCTGTTTCTTCTTCCACAGATATTAATATTATTATCATTATGATTATTATTATTATTATCATTATTGCTATTATAATAATACTTGTTTCTATTAGTATGATGATTAATATCGTGTTATTGATATTTGCATATTTGGGAAAACTATATATATATATATATATATATATATATATATATATATATATATATATATATATATATATATATATATATATATATATATATATATATATATATATATATATATATATATATATATATATATATATAGTATACATCATATGACATAAAGACAATACAATATATAGGAGGGCCTTCACTTACATATTTTGAAAATGGACTTTTGCTTTGAACCTAATTCAGGATAAAATTTTACCTAGGGGATTGGATGCGCCACATAGCTTCCATTATTATTCTCAAGTGATACATACCAGAATGAGGTATATAAGTTTTATGTGCAGCTTAATGATCCTTAAATTCCTATTATTTATTTCAGGTGTTATTGCGAACAAGACATATGGCCTTTTCTGAACGCCGTGATTATATGAAAACCAGACTACAGAATTATGGTAAATGTGAAGAAGTGCCAAAAATAAGTGAAGCAGTCCAGGTCCCCTCCAGAGGCACTGTGTGACATGTTGTGTCAGACGTGCACTGAATGACTCAGAACCCTTTATGAAATTCTAGAGAATATATACAGGGGGTCCCCGTTTTACCACATTCCACCATTGCGACAGAGGCCAATAAATAAGTAATAAATTATTATTAAATCAATATTTTGACCTACCTGGCTTGTGCGGTAAATTCAAACTGCGTGCACTGAACAGGTTGTGAGCACAGTGGACGAATATACAGCTAGCTGCACAGCTGTATTCGTATATATAAAGTTAATGGCTTTATATATTTATTTTTTTAAGTACAGTGTTCCCCCGGTTATTCGCGTTTCTTATTGGAAAAAAAAAATAAAAAAAATTATATATATATATATATATATATATATATATATATATATATATATATATATATATATATATATATATATATATATATATATATATATATATATATATATATATATATATATATATATATATATATATATATATATATATATATATATATATATATATATATATATATATATATATATATATATATATATATATATATATATATATATATATATATATATATATATATATATATATATATATATAGATTATTGTGACACCAGGATGGGCCAAAAAATGATAAGATAAAGCAGACTTTATCAGGTTGTAAAGAGAAACAGAGATGGAGAGTGTAATGACCTGTCAGATGTGAAGGGATAATAAAAGATGTGTAATGAATATCCAGCTCTCTGCTGGGTTTTAATATACCTCTGCATTACTTTCATGATGTCTATTCCAATAATTCTGCTTAGATCATTATTATTATTATTATTATTATTATTATTATTATTATTATTAGTATTATTATTATTGTTATTATTATTATCATTGGCAACAATAATTTTCCTTTGATGTTGATTGTGGAGATTATTATCATCATCATCATTATTATTATTATTAAGGGCTCATCATTGTTTGTACATCTGTGGTTTATTTACTTTTAATAACTGTGTAAAGTGCCCCTCCCTAGTTGGCTGGGACAAAGAGAGTGTGGGGGGTTGGGTAGAATAGAATGTTGGAGAAAGAGAGAGAATCTTTAAGTAACTCTTGTTCATTCAACCAAAACTACATTATTTATAGTAATAATAATGGTTTAATTACGAATTCGTAGTAATAATGATGATAATAATAATAATAATAATCTCCCCAATCATCATTAAAGGAAAATTATTGTTGCCAATAATAATAATAATAATAATAATAATAATAATAATAAGATCTAAGGAGAAGTTTTAGAATAGACATCATGAAGGTAATGCAGAGGTATAGTAAACCCAGCAGAGAGCTGGATATTCATTATACATCTTTTATAATCCCCTCACATCTGACAGGTCATTACACTCTCCATCTCTGTTTCTCTTTACAGCCTGATAAAGGCCGTTTTATTTTATAAATTTTGGCCTGTCCTGGTGTCATAATCATCTTTAAATTTTATTTTATTTTATTTTTTTTTTTTAAGGCTGATCCTACTTCACGATTTTCCTGGTTTGCGCCGGGTCCCGGAACCGAACTACCGCGATAAGGGAGGGAACACTGTATTTGGTTATATTGAATTTATTTACACATTTACCAAGCACACAGCCGTAAATAAGATTTTACTCAAAATAGTTTGTTTGATCATAAATACGATCTTTATTCAAGTAACTTTGTTGAGGTTGGCGAAAGAATAGTCACACGGCATTATTGTATACGCGTAGATCAAGTTAATGAATTTATTTATTTATTTATTTATTTGGTTATATGAAAGAATTATATTTAATTTATTTACAAAATTACCAAATATAAATTTTGAGATAGAGAGAAACCGAAAGGACAACACAATAAGAACATTATGAAAGCATTTTTAAGAGAAGAGCTGTAGTAAAGGCATTGGTTCTCAACCTCTTGTCTGACATATTGTTTATCGTCCTCATTCCCTTTGATTACATACTTTCAACATTAAGACGTTATTACTGCTTTGGCTGTGTGACCAGCATTGAGGTGGGCATCCCAGTTAGCCCCCTGTAGATTCAGGAGAAAGCAAAAAGATAGTGAAAATGGGAAGGGGGGAAGAAGCGTTGCACACTTGTTCTTGTGCTCATTTGCTGGTGTTAAGCCGTTTGACCCTAAGTTGGATATGGGGGCTGAACTTATCCAGTTATCCAGATGCAAGCCAACCATATTAAAGGTAAACAATATTGTAAAGTGTACTTTTACTATTTTTGCATCTTAAATTAAGATCTGAGATTTTCTTTTGCTTTAGAGTATTTATTTTTAGCATTGGTGGAGGACCTAGGTTCGAATTTAGGTGTGTTCCGACAAACAATGAAAAACAGATGACGGCAGCAGTCAGGAACAGAAACCTGTCATAAATCTGGGACCCCCTGTGATGCACATAAAAATACTTAATGTCAAAGGAACAATGCCAAGAATCTTATGAAAAGTATCATCTAAAGTACCTCAAGATGACTGAATACCAAAAGGATGCATAATAGTTCTGGAAATGTCTGTAGAATATATATTTAATATGGTGCTAAAAACAGCAAATACTCCTCAGGAAATACTTCAAGTAACTTTTCCTAATGCAATATTTGCAATATATCAAAAGTCTTTACTTCCAAAATATGAGGAGCAAGTCATGTATCATTTTGTGAAACTGAAAATGTGAAGTCTAAGATATTTCAGAGTACCTTAAGTTTTGAAAATAGTGTAACAATTTAAGGCTTGCCCTACAAAAATATGTATAAAATTTATCAAAATGCTGTTATGTGAGGTATAGAATGTGATATACAGAACAGAAGTGCAGTTAGACTGCACTTCTGTATTTATTACAGGCTATTTTGTAATATGTAGTTTTCAGACCTTTTCTTTCATGTCATTTAGTCATTGGATTCATTTTACTCTGTTATTATCTTCATATCACCGTTATGCATCCAATATAATGAAGTCTAAACTGTTAAACCTTTAATATAAACCATAATGTGATCTGAGATCCTTGTGTTACTTGTTGTAGCAGCTGCATTCCATGAGCTTTTGACTGAAGGCATTGAATGACACAGGAATTATTGTTGCTCCCTAAGCTGCTTTGCAGAACAGGCACGAGTCCCTAAGGCAGGCCACTGCCGATCCCAAGCTTTCCCACAGAGCTTACATAGTGTGTATGTTATGTTTCTGGCATATGTGGTTGGCAGAATTGCAAATTTCGATAATGTGTTTGATTGTACGAGGTGATATACATGGGAGTTTTCTGCATGGTTTAGAGGATCCAGGTGCTTGCAGGAGGACTTTTTGATGTCGAAGGACCTAGTTGAAAATGATTCCATAAACATGTATTAGGCAAGTGAAGTACAAAGGCTTAATCCTCAGTGTTAAGGTAGCATGTATGTCACGTTAGAGTAACTAGATATTCGTCATATACTACTTGGTTTTTGGGAAGTTAACTATCTTTGGTGCATGAGGAGCAACGGTATGAATGCCAAAAGAACTGGAACTAGTAAACTAGTTAAAAACAGGACTAGAACCTGAAACAAGATACAAGATCCTATAGTAGCTGTAGAGACATAGATATGGCAGTTTTAAGTTAGTAGATCTGGGGAAAAAAGAACATAAACTGGAAACACCAAACTGTAGAATAAAGGATAGATATTGTTGTACCAAAAAGCATGCTTCTTTACCAAAACCATGTACAATAAGAGGAAGGAGTACCTTAAAAGAAACATTCTGTTATGCCAGGGTGACAACTTGGGATTTTAGCCTTAATGATCGATAACCCTGTGTGTGTGTGTGTGTGTTTTTTTTTTTTTTTTTTTTTTTTTTGTGACACTGGGATGACCAAATAAAATTTTTCCCTGTTCCGGCTCGTTCTGGCAGCAAGGAAACATTTATGAAGAAAAAAGTAGCAACTTAAAAATATGGCTGAAATAATAGATGATTAACAGTACAAAAAACACGCTGAAAGCTTAAGATAATGAAGAACTAGAAATATGGCAGGATTATGACATCAGAATCTAGCAAAGGAAGGAAAGAAGCAGTCACAGCATAAGCCAGTTTGAGAGCCGCATATTGCCACAATACATTTGCGATGGGGCCTCTTGGTGTGTGTTATGCTGCTTCACCAGCACGGAAGGAATGCATCTCACCACCCTATTTGAGCAGAGATGGAAGTAGTACTGAAAAAGAAGAGAAAGAATGATATCTTCTGACAAAGAGCAAGAAATTTAGATTAGAGGCAAGAGAAGGATTGTTCATGAGTCTTGAGGCTTTGGATTCAACGCTATCAAGGAGATAAGTGTAAGCAGAAGCACTTCAGATGTGAGAGTTGTATTATAATCAGGGACAGAAAACCTTTATAGATATTTAGTAAATGAGATTGAAAAAAGTAATGACAATAAGGAAATAGAACTCCCAATTTCTTAGATGCAGCTCTTACAATTTGAGTTAAGTGATTTTTCCAAGACAAGTTTAGAGGCTGTTTGAATTCCTAATATATTAACTGAATAGAGAAGCTATTTTGTTGTTTTTGAAGATAAAGAAATATCCAGACGCTGAGTTTTGGCGGCATTTAATTTGATCAAATTTTGGGTGCCCACTCAAATAATCTCTGTAAATTGGAATTGAGAGTTGGAGAAATAGTGATATGAGACTGATTTGAACAACCGATGAAGATGGAGAGGAGAAGGCATGGGAATCATGAAGGATTGAATTATTGGTAAAGACACGAAGAAGCAAGGAAATGGGGACAGGAGATCAGTAACAAAGAAAAGGAACAGTAGTTGAAAGTCCAGAACCTTGTGGAGCACCACTGGTAACTGGGAATGAGCTAGATACTATGTCGTCAACAACCACATATAAAACGATCAGAAAGAAAACTCGAAAGCAGAGAACAGAGAGAAGGGATAAAGCCATAGGCGGGAAGTTTGGCTAATAAAGCCTTGTGCCACTGTCAAAAGCCTTAGAGATGATAAAGGTGACAAAGGATTCCCCATAGTTGTCAGAAATGAACATACCTGAGTATGATGGGTCAAGAGGTTACCAGTGGCTCTGAAGCTGTTCTGGTGACCAGAAATATGCGAGTTAGATTCAAGATGTTTCAAGAAAAGAGTTGAAAGTCGTTTTCAATTCTTTAATGATATTCGAGGTTAAGGCAATTGATCAGTAGTTGGATGGAATAGAATTGTCAGCCTTTATAGGAACTGGCTGAACTAGAATGTGCTTCCAAATTGAAGGATAGATACTGGCTGAGAGAATGAAGCAAAAAAGATAGCAAAGCACAGGAGTCAGTTCATCTGTAAACTTCTTAAGGAACCTTGGAGGGATAGCATAGGGTTTGCATGCATTGTTTGTCGTCAGAGTGAAGGACCCTAAGTACTTTGCATGTAGAAAGAATAAGGGAGGGCACAAGGTAAGTGAGGAGTAAAGTACGAGGATCTGGTGTGCTGCAACCTTTATGAGAAGAGTTGGCAGAAAAATGAGATCTAAAGAAAGGAGCTTTATTAGTGGGAGTATAAGCTATGGAGTCGCCAGAAGGAATAAGAGAGGCAAAGCTTTGAGTAACAGAAGTTTTAACAATGGGAGAAATTTTCAGGCCATAAATTTTCCCTCTAAGAAAGGAACATTTAGATTTACAAATCTGAGCAGAACAGCAATTTTAAGCTGTATTAAAAGCAGAGGCATGGTATGACTTGTATGACCGATCCCTGGACTAAATAGCCATGAAGCAGGCATGGTCAAACAAGGATGAGAGAGAGAGTAAGTTATATTAGAGAAGGGGATGTACGCCTATATGCCTGAAGTTACGATCACTAACTTTTAGGGCTGCCCAAACAGGATTACAGTTCTGAAAGCAGTAGTCATCCCATGGAAACTCATGGAGAAAGTTACGCAAATCATCACTTGGTGTATGCTCGTAGTGCCAAAGACGCCTTTAGATAGGAGAGAGAATTGGTGGGGGAGTGAAAATAGAAGAGATTGATATCAGAGAGTGGTCAGAATTGCTTATTTATGTTGGATGGGACAGGAGGAAAGTTAAGGTTGGAAAAGGCAATCAATGCCACGATCTCACCAGTGAAATCCCAGTCATAACAAATAAAAAGAGAGCTCTGTACACTTTATAATTTTCAAAAAGGTTTAACTTTTGAAGATACAGTAGCTTCCCAAACATTGAGAAAGAATCTCATGAAAATAATCACCGTATTGGCAGCGCTGCCTCTACTATATATATATATATATATATATATATATATATATATATATATATATATATATATATATATATATATATATATATATATATATATATATATATATATATATATATATATATATATATATATATATATATATATATATGGAAGGAAAAGCCCATTAAATAAAACAACGAATATATATATATATATATATATATATATATATATATATATATATATATATATATATATATATATATATATATATATATATATATATATATATATATATATATATATATATATATATATATATATATATATATATATATATATATATATATATATATATAAAAAGTACTTATTAATTTCGTGACCTAAGCTGGTCACCTTCTCAAAGTACTTTGAGAAGGTGACCAGCTTAGGTCACGAAATTAATAAGTACTTTATATATATATATATATATATATATATATATATATATATATATATATATATATATATATATATATATATATATATATATATATATATATATATATATATATATATATATATATATATATATATATATATATATATATATATATATATATATATATATATATATTCGTTGTTTTATTTAATGGGCTTTTCCTTCCATTTTAGACTGTATGTTAACAGTTCAGTGTTATTAATATATATATATATATATATATATATATATATATATATATATATATATATATATATATATATATATATATATATATATATATATATATATATATATATATATATATATATATATATATATATATATATCCCTTACCTCCAAGTGGTTCTAAGAAACCTGCACACATTAAACTAGGGGAGAATATTAAGGTTCAGTATCAATATCTACATTACATTGTACAGGGACTCAGTAACTAAAACTGTACAATATTGTTATAATTGATAAGAAATATTAGATAATATAGTCTCTTCTAAAGACTTGAACTACAGGAAATCCTCATATGAAGTATATCTTAAGACTTAAGCACTAGAAATACTATCTTAGTCTATGAAACTTAACCCTTATCAAAGTGATGATGCAGTTAATTACCAACAGATTTAATAAGAGAATTGTAAAACAAAAGGAGAATAGGCAGCATCTGTTTTGTTTTGAATAGTTTTACTCTAATGCTTCCAAAATATTGCTTAAGTTTCCCTAGCATGAAGCCCCCACAAGGTATAATTTTGGTGGTGGATTTAATTGACTTTTCCCACCAAGCGTTGTTGGGCTATTAATCATCTTTTTGAGTCGGGGAAAATTACACCCAAGGTACATGTACATTTTTCATATGGTGCATTATACGTACCCCAAAGATATATACTCCTTGATAATAACTCTGCTCTCTACCCGTACACCGTTTTGTGCATCACAAATAGTCCCATTTGAATGAAGGAGACAAAGACAATGGAGCCGTAATACCAGAGGGGGTCAGAATAACACAACTAGTGCATGAAAATAGTGTAGAATATTCTTCATCTATCAGTATGAAATATAATTCTATAATGAAAAATCTTAGCAAATAATTGCGTCATAACTAAACAATTATACTTTTTACAAATGAAACACTGTTGAATATTGATAAAACAAGTATGCATAAAGCAACCTATAAATATTTGTAAATGCAAGATCACATCAGCCTTTATGACCTTGTATCTACAGAATAATGCGGATTTTTTCTTATTATGACAGTTAAAGCAAAGTAAGAGTAAAACAAATCTATCAAACTGAAGCTGTGTTGTTATATAAATAGATTTTCTACACCATAAGAGATATTTAAATGGGTATTATGCCTGGACGAGCTCTAGATGACGTTGGACAGTACTCAGCATACTCTTCCCAAGTGCATCCCCTTTCGGTACAACATTCTGAAGTAATCGATGGCGACTGCCTCCTCGTTCGGCCGTGCGTAAGTCTTCTACCCCTGAGCCATGTGGTCACAAAGAGGTTGGCTTCTTGAACACTCAAAAATGGTGATCTTTTAAATCAGAATAGTTATATAACTTGTTAGAAGTGAAATTTTAAAAGTTACATATGTGGTGTCATTGAAAGTCATATAATCTGCAAAATCAGAGCAGTTCATCATACGTTTTTGTACAAGCATGAATACAGTAAGTATGAATTACATTAATATTAATTGATAAGTATGTGATAAGAATTACTTACATGAGTATTAATTCAAGGCCCTGCAATTGTGTTTACTTACTCAAAATAATCAACTGTATCTGTTGGGTTTTATAATGCAGTGAATGGTGAACAATATAGAAATACATCATGTGTGGGTCGCCATCCTTCAATAATTACCTTTCTATACTTTACTTACCGTCTTTCTTTAGTGTTTTGTCCATTTTCAGAGAAAACCTGTGCATTGTTTAATTTTGCAAAAGGTGAAAGAAGTGAAACTTGTGATTTCTTTCTTTCATATTTGGGACTATATTTTCCACTTCCATTAAACAAACCTAAAGAAGAGAATGAAGCAAAATATTGAAATTATAAAGTGAAAAAATATGCGGAATTAAATTAAAAAACTGTAATTAATAATTATGAAATATCTTAACGATCTGGCATAAAGCTATAAATGGACATATGTTCTACGCTACGATTTATTCCCTAGTACATCAATAATGGGATTTCATCTAATATAATGTATGGACATATGTTCTTATGGTACAGTTTCTTCCCTAATATATTGCAGGAAAGATTTCTTCCAAAATGATGTTATAGTTTCGTTATCTTATGGAAAAATTCATTTAGAGATACAGGAATGATACATGAGACACGTATGGTCATTAAGTTGGCTGGAGCCTTAATTGGGAGACATATTGCAACCCATACGAATCCTGTGATCCTGTGCAAGGTAATACTGCTATGGCGTTTTTATCATTACATAAGAATGAGCAGCAAGGAAATAGAGGAGGTTACTAGAATGTAGAGTACACCAAAAGGAAGCGTGGTCAGCATATGGAAGTAGTATGCAATTCCTGAGATTTCCTTAAATTGTAAAACTGCTAAAAGGAGGAATAAGTTACCATTAAACATTTAACTAACAATGAATCAAAATTCCAAGCAAGGAACCCAAAGGTACTCAAGAAAACATACGAAACAGGACAAGTTCCCAGGCATAGTACTACCGGATAGAGAACTACCTCACCTCATTTTAAGACGATCAATATTGGAGATACAAGTCCCTCTTTCCACCCCCATTACATAGTCTTTGATGGATATTTCCATTAACCATTGACATCATTCAAGAGAGAAGGGTAAATAAAGGATATAGTAAGTTGGTAATTTTTATAAGCAATTATTTTCATAAGATCAGTTGAAGGCTGTTACTCTTTGGGAGGCTAAATCCGTCCCCAAAATTGTACAGCATCTCTTTGCTAGAACCATATAGGAATGAGAAGCACAAGAAAATGACATTCTACATATGGTAGCTCTTGTCGGTTTAACAGACTCAATGAGTACACCCTTATATATTTTTCCTAATTGTTATTACCTAATTATACTCACGGGAAAAGCTCCATGCTCACAAATCCCCCGCTCCTGGTCAGTTTTAATTTTTTACTAGCTAAAACTTATCATATAAGTCCTTAAAACTATGAATGAATTTAGCACTAACTATTTCCTCACTTACTGAATCTTAGTTATAAACTATTCTTACACTAAAAAGTACCTGTACTTCCCTACATCCTGCTGAGAATTTTTTTTTACGAAGCTTCAAACAATGACTCCTTCTTCTAGAGCCATCCATATCAAAATGTTCCCTGTTCTGTGTCAAAACTATGAAGAATTTATAAATCGTTACTATATACCTCTCTCCCTCTTAGCTTCGAGTGAAGATAAGTCTAAATACTTCAACCTTTCCTCATTATTTTTTATGACACCGGGGCAAGCAAAAAACTTTCCTTTATCAGGCCCGGGCACCAAGAAAACATTGAGAAAGAATAGTAGTAACTTAAGGACCAGGCAGAAGTCAAGAGAATGATAAACAATAGTAAAAGGACAGGCTGAAAGAATAGTAGAAGAAATGAAACAGAGAAATATGGTAGGATTAGGCCCTGAGATGATGACAGATTAACTTTTTGAAAGAAGAAAGGTCATAAGAGTTAGGGAAAACAAAAGATGGAAGAGAGTTCCTTGAGTCTGGAAGTGAATGGGAAGAATCACTCACTGCACTGACTAATCCACGAGCTAAAAATCTCCACAGTATTTGTGAGACGAGGCTGCTTGGCGAGTGTCACATGGCCTCTATGAGGGAAGGATGCAATTCGCCATCTCATCAGAGCAAGTGATGGAAGTAGTCGCAATAGAAAAGAGAAAGGGAGGATATGTTATGATAATGAGAGATAATCTAGATTTGAAGTAAGAGAAAGGTCATTGGCTAGTCTGATTGCTATAGATTTAATTCTTCCAAGGAAATAAGTATAATACAAAGCACCCCAGGTGTGACAGCAATATTCTAATCAATTGATTTTAGGTAACTGAAAGAGGAAAAGTAATGACGAAAACGAAACAGAACTCCCAATTTTTTAGATGCAGTTTTAGATATTTGGATTATGTGACTCCTCCATGACAAGTTAGAGGCTATCTGAATTCCTAATATGTTAACAGAATTAAGAGGGTAAATTTCGTTAGTTTCGAAGATAATAGGGCTAGCAAGGGGAGAAAAAGATAATGAGATAGCCATAAAATATATCTTGGAGGCATCAATCTTAACAAAATTTTGGGTGCCCCACTCAGATACTTTCTGTTACCAGCTTTATAGCACGTCTTTGAGCTTTCTCCAGTTTATTTTTGTACTCATTCAAGTGAGGATTCTAGAAGGGTACTGCATGTTCAAACTTAGGTCTCACAAATGTCCTGACATATTTCAACTTTTCCTTGTACATACGCCTGAAGGCTACCCTTCTGTTTTCTAAGAAAATATATGGTTGTTGCCTTTACTATACCATTTGTATGAATTTCAAGAGACAAATTTGTCAATAAATTTACTCCTAGATTCTTGAAGCTCTCCTGCTACTGAATTCCTACTTATGATCTTGCATCATTGCCCAATTTAATAACTTTATATTTTGAAGTATTGAATCTCATTAGTGACTTGTCTGACCACTCATGCAGGCTATTTAGATTTCGTCTCTTGCCGTCTTCTCAGCCTTTGCATCATCTGCAAACATATTTAAAGATGATTTACAGACTCCAGCAAATCACTTCACAAAGCAGGAGCAGAATCATACCTAAACCTGAACCCTTTGGAACCTCTTTTTTGACCTTACTTACTCTTACCCTCTGTTCCCTTCCTTCTAAATATTTTTTTTTTTGTCAATTCCGAAACATTTTCACACATTCTTGCTATAACTTGCAGCCCATGGCACCAACTGCCCATTGTGATACTACAGATAAAGGGTCTTTTGGACCTATATAGGACAGTCCAGGACAGGTCGATGTTAAGTCTTCCTTCAGTTACGGTTCTCTTTCTATGCATACATCAACACTGAATATTCTTGGATATTCGTTATACAGCTCTTATTGTCCCTTCACATCTGACAGGTCACAACACTCCCGATCTCCCTTCTTCTTAACTTTATGTTTTCATCTTGCCTAGGCCCGATGAGGGCAGATTTTTTTCTTTGGGCCCATCCTGGTGTCATAATCATTAGAAAAAGGCTTCGTAGTGAGTCTCCCGTGTGAAAATGTTTCAAATACCTTCTGAAAATCTAAAATTATCCTATCTGCCAAGCCATCTCTTGTAAGATTATGCTTACTTCGTCATAAAACTTTTGTAAATTTGCTAGCATAAACCTGCCATCCCTGAAATTTGTTGTCTTTCTGACAAAAAAAAAAAAAATAGAAGGGCTCTTATGTTTAAATGAAAAAATCGTATGCTCATGACTCCCTATCTTCTGATTAGTTTACTGATTTACTTATTCCATATCTTTCCTTAAAATTATGAATGTTTTATCTTTCCCTAAATTGTTCATGTTTTCAGTGCTACAATATACCTAATTGTACTCATGAATGAGAGCTTCATGTTCATAGTGCACTGTCTACTGGTCGGTTTTTTATTTACTGGCATATAACTTTCTTCATTAAAACACTGAATGTGGTAACATTAAGAGTTATTCTCTCACTAAAATAAAATATGCTGTCATATAGGTTACAAAGGAGATATATGTGGCTTTAACTTTTGACCTATAAAGTAACCCCTCATTTATCGCGGGGATATGGTTCCGGGACCAGCCACGATAGATGAATTTCCACAAAGTAGGATCACCCTATATACATAGGTATATTACATTTATTTTTACCTTTACTGTATAAACCCTCCCTGCACTGTTAAAAAAAACACCCTTTACTTTATTAATTACAGCGTGCAAGCGTAAATATATATGAATGTGATAGGTAAACTTACAGTGAATGAGGTGATGATGACGTGACATACTCATATACATAGCTATTTTACATTTATATCTACCTCTAGCATATAAACCCTCCCTGCACTGTTAAGAAACCACCCTTTACTTTATAAATAATAGCATGCAAACGTAAATTTATATGAATGTGATAGATAAACTTACCGTGAATGAGGTGGTGATGACGTGTATAGATTACATAGGAAATCATTCCGCAGCCAATGACAGCTTTACGGCTGTTTTTTGTGAGAGAAGAACATGGTAATGGGGAGTTGCTGTCGGTGTTTCTTCTTCTTTTGGAAGATGGTCTTGTAAGGAATCATGGCATTGGAAGATTGCAGAAGTCACTGAATGAACCATATTATCGTCATGTTCTTGCGAGAGTTGTTGGACTGCTTTCACATGTTCATACATGGCTGCCAGACGTTCGAGTGTAAGGCCAAGTTCTTTGATTTCTTCGTGTATTTCCTCTGGTTATTTTACTTCCTGTTTTTTGCTCGCTGATTTTGTCATTTCCTCCAAGTCTTCATCAGTCAAAGGCTGCGAGTGGCAGTCAATCAGTTCATTCATGTCTTCGTGAGTCCTATCATTAAAGCCTTCTCCTCCTAGCAATGCAGCCAACTTCACAGCTTTTGCAACTGCTAAGTTATGCACTTCGTCAGGAGTGAATCCCTTGTAGTCGTAGATGACTTCGGGCCACAATTTCTTCCAGTTGGCATTGATTGTGGCCGGCTTCATCTCTTTGATTACATACTGAATATTTTGAAGGCATGTAGCAATCGTGTAATTACGCCAGTACGTCTTCAAAGCCCTAGGGTTCATTGACTTGTAGATAAGCCCAGGCTTTAACATGAAGCCCCCAGCATTCCCGCACATAATGAGGGTAACGCGGTCTTTGTGCACTTTGAATCCTGGGGCTTTAGCTTCTCCCTTGAAGAGAAAAGTCTGAGATGGCATTCTCTTCCAAAATAACCCAGTCTCATCCATGTTAAACACTTGCTCAGGAGCATATTCCCCTTTGGCAATAATTTTCTTAAAATCATTGTTCACATGATCTTCATCTGCAGCTGTATCTAAAGAGGCAGCTTTGCCATAAACCGAAACGCTCTTTAGGCCATAGCATTTTTGAAATGTGGCGAACCATCCCTTACTTGCCATGAACGATTGTTTCTTCGGTGGAGAATCGCTGGAGGGTCCTGGTTGTGGGTAGTCAATATCTTCTTCTCTCTACTCCTCTCCATGGTTGCCACTGTCGTCGTCAGGTTCGTTTGCAATGAATGTATCATACAGCTTCGCCTTTGTTTGCATGATATTGGTGTCTATGTTGATGTTCTTCTTTCTGCAATTAGCATTCCACAGGGCCAAAGCAGATTTCATCTGCACTATTATCATATTGCGGGGTGTTACGACCCTCTTCGCTGTTTTACTAAATGAAATAGTCGCTGTTTTCCTGATATTTGCCTTGTCCTTTTTGATGTAGCAAACAGTAGATTCGTTGAGGCCAAAATAGCGGCCGACATCCACAAACCTTCTTCCTTCTTCCAGCATATCTAACAGTTTTACCTTATCTGTTATGATTAACATCTTCCTTTGCCGCTTAGGCTCACTACCAGAAGCCTTAGAAGATGAAGGACGCTTAGGAGGCATTGCAAAGGTTGAAATACGTGAGTTATAAAAATCCCAAGCACAACGTATTAAGAAGCACAACGAGAACGGCGTACATGTGAGTTAGACTGAACGAGTGAGGCGAGACAATGGAAGATGGTGGGAGAACCAAGCTTCAATCAATAAGCCAATCAGACCCCATGATACAGAACATACAGAAAAACAATTATGTGATTCGTCGTCTCCCACCCTTTCAGCCAATAGCATTCCATGAACTATCTCACGTAGGTGAGAGCCTTTGCGTTTTCCAAGACGCAAATACAGTGTACACTATCGTACATTATTTCACATGGTGCAATACTTTTAGTTATATGTTTAAATATATGTTTTTTACTATTTTTTTACTGTTTTATTACTCTTAGGCTAGGAAATACTTTTTTATTAATGAAATAAAGAAAATTTCAATATATACTAGCTCATGTAGGTGCGACCCTTTTCGTTTTCCAAAACGCTGATACCGGCATCGTATTTTAAATGGTGTAATACTGTGAGTATTAATGTTTTTTTTACTATATTTTACGGTTTTATTATTCTTAGGCTAAGAAATACATCTTTTTATTAGTAAAATAATGAAAATACTGGAAATTTTAATATATGCTAGCTCACGTAGGTGCGACCCTTTGCGGTTTCCTAAACGCCGATAACGGTATCGTACTTTCTATGGTGCAGAGTTACATGTTTAAATTTGTTTTTTTACTCTTTCTTACTGTTTTATTAGTCTTAGGTTAGGAAATAAATTTTTTTTAGCAATAAAATAATGAATATTTTTTTTAATATAATGGAAATACTGAAAATTTTCATTTTTTATTTTGATATTCTCACATATACCCAGAAAAAGAAACTCGCCAACTTGACAGAAAACTTAGGTGTCAACTCTAGATTTCTAGCAATATTGCTGTCATAATTAGACTTTTGCTGATCTTGATTAGACAACACAGTCTGTTTTACACGTTTACTAGGGTGTACTAGATCCAACATGGTACGTAGCTTCCGGCCAAACATCAACTCAGCTGAAGACACTCCAGTAGTAGAATGAGGTGTCACTCTGTACTGGAAAAGATACTTATCAAACGTAATTCTCAAATCTTCACCAGATCTGTGTTTTAGGAAATTTTTAAAACCTTTGACAGTATTATCAGCTTGGCCATTCGTGCTTGGCTGGTAGGGTGCAGACGTGATATGACGAACACCATTCTTCTCAAGAAATAGGTTAAATTCCCTAGATGTAATATTAGGACCATTGTCAGTAACGAGTGTCATAGGCAGACCAATATGTGAGAAAACATTTCTAATGAGATTAATAGTAGTAAAAGAACTAGTGTCTTTAGTAGGTAGCACCTCGAGCCACTTAGAATGAGCATTAGCTAGCACTTTGAAATAAGTACCCATGACTGGACCAGCATAGTCAGCATGTACTCTCACCCATGGCCTCTAGGGCCAATCCCAAGGGTGTAAAGGTGGTTTCTTAGGCAATGCTCTAGTAGCTAGACAAACGGAGCACCTAGCTGATAAATCTTCAAGGTCATGGTCCAATCCAGGCCACCAAACATAACTTCGGGCAATTGCTTCATTTTAGTAGAGCCCAAATGCTCTCGATGCAACTCATTTAACATACTCTCTCCCTTTAGGAGGAATAATTACCATAGGTCCCCATAGAATGCAACCTTGTTGAACACCTAATTAATTCTTTCAATGAAAGAATGGTCTCAGTTCATCCTCAACATTCTCAGGCCAACCACAGTCAAGATGGAGTAGCACTTTAGCAAGTAATGGGTCCTTAGAAGTTCACTTACTAATGTCATTAGCAATTACAGGAGTGGCATCCAATGTATTGACTAACTGGATGCACAGTGCACAAACAGGAACAACATCAGATGCATTTGCTAGTGGTATTGACTAACTGGATGCACTATGCACAAACAGGAACAACATCAGATGCATTTGCTAGTGGTAGTTGGCTCAAAGCATTCGCCGAACCTAAAGATTCACCTGAACGGTGATACACTAGAATCTAGACTTTCTAAACAAGAAGATAAAAACAAACAGCTAAATGACAACCTAAAGGAATTAGATGTTAGTTCACTGCTCTCTTCTGAGAGAGACGAGATTGCTGCTTGGAATGTCCAGATTAAGGAAAACATTGAACAGTTCAGAAAAGAGTTCCAGGAGCTGAATATGGAAAATGATGCCATGAAAACTTCCTTTGCTGATGCACTAAAGGGGAATGTGGCAGTAAAAGAGGCTGTAAAGGTGGTGGCACTGGAAAACATACAAACAGTTGACTATAAAGAGACAGTAATCGAAAAAATGAGAGACGTTGTGATGGAAAGGGCAAACCCACTCATCAGACAGGCACTTGATAAGGAGAAGAGAGTGGTAATCTCAGGCATAAGCGAGTCCCAGGAGCCAACATGGCAGGGGAGACTTGAAGAAAATAAAGCTAGGGTTGTAGACCTGATAAGAAAGCTTGGAGTAGTATGTGGTCCTGAGGATATTGTAAACATACACCAACTAGGTAAATATTCGAGGGAAGGAAAGCCGAGACCAACAAAAGTAACCTTTGAGAGAGGGGAAACATGCAGGGAAATATTGTTGAGAAAAAAAAGTCTAAAAGACCTTCAAGAATTCAAAGAAGTGTTCATTAGACAATACAGAACACAGGAAGAGATGGGAAAGATCAAAAACTTGTTGCAAGAGGCAAGAAGGTTAAATGATGAAAGAAATGAAGAAGAGAAGAAAGATTTTCATTACAGAGTTCTTCCAGACAAAGGGGAGATAAAGAAGATAATGACAGAAGATCAGGGGATGGGGCCTCATTAAGATTGTTATACACAAATGCTGATGGATTAGCTGGTAAGGCAGTAGAATTAAAAGATAGGATTCACAACAGTAAGGCAGATATAGTAGCAATTACAGAGACTAAGTTGAGTGAGGACATAAACAGTGTCACAGTTTTTCCTAAGGGTTTCAGAATACTAAGGGTTGAAAGATCTGAGAGGACTGGTGGAGGGATAGCACTGCTCATAAGTGAAAGGATTCAAGTTGAAGAAATAAACTTGGCTATAGAAAGTGAGTTCAAGGAATTTCTTGTTGCTCGCATATATACTGGGTCAGAGAGCATTATAATAACTGTTGTATACAACCCACCAAGGAACCAAAATAGGCTTGAAGTTTATGAAGAAAGTCATATAGGTACTATTGAAGTCATAAACTCAGTTGTTAACATGGCACGGGAAAAAAAAATGTAGGATTTTGATTATGGGAGACTTTAATCATAAAGAGATAGACTGGATAAATCTTGACCCACACAGTGGTGAGGACTCATTCGGGGCAAGATTCCTAGATTGCGTACAAGGGAATTTCCTACACCAACATGTAATGGAACCAACAAGGGCCAGGGGTGGGGATGAGCCATCACTACTTGATCTAGTGTTCACAGATAATGTGTTGGATATTGAAAAAATTGAGTATGAACCACCAATTGGAAAGAGTGACCACTGTGTGTTGTTGATGGAGTATATCATTGAAGATATTCTTCCTGAGAGTAGAGGCACTGAGGACATGAGGAGGAACTATCCGAAAGGAGATTACATCAAAATGAATGAGCTTTTTGCAGTTATTGACTGGAGAACCTTATTTTACAACAAATCTGTACAAGAAATGTATGACATCTTTTGTGAGAAATATGGGAAGATAGTAGATTGCTGCATACCTGTCACCAAAGTAGGTGTAATTCATGCCAGAGAGAAATGGTTCGATAATGGGTGTAAAAGAGCTAAGGAGTGGAGAGACAAATGCTGGAAAAGGTATTGGAGGAGAAAAAACATAAATGCCTGGCAAACCTACAAAAGAGCAAGAAATGACTACCTAAGTAAAAGGAGAGAGGCAGAGAGAGACTATGAGAGGGACATCACCAGGAAGGCTAAAGAAAATCCCAAGCTTTTCCACAGCTTTATCAGAGGAAAACTGAAGGTAAAAGAACAGGTTTTAAGGCTAAAGAGAGCGGATGGAAGCATCACTGAGACGGATGAAGAGATCTGCAAAGAATTGAACAAGGAGTTTCAGTCAGCATTTACAGTAGAAAATACCCCACCCCCTCAGATTGCAGTGATAGAAGCTCAAGGGCCGGTATTAGAGAACATCAACCTTACAGCCACAGAGGTATGCAAAGCGCTGATGGATTTAGATGTTCATAAAGCTACAGGTCCCGATGACATATCCCCTCATGTGCTTAAAAAATGCGCAAACACAATATCAGTGGCACTAAGTATCATATTTAAGGAGTCACTGGAGTCGGGGGAGATTCCAAGATGCTGGAAACAAGCAAATGTGATACCTATCTTCAAAAAGGGAAGGAGGGATACGGCTCTGAACTATAGACCAGTTTCCTTGACCAGCATAGTTTGCAAAGTTATGGAGAAACTACTAAGGAAACATATCTCTCTTCACTTGGAATCCTTCAACTTTTTGTCAGTGAGGCAACATGGCTTCAGAGAAGGTAGATCAACAGTAACAAACTTATTAGAATTTTATGATGAGGTAAGCCAAATCTTACAGGAAAGAGAGGGCTGGGCAGATTGCATATTCCTAGACTTCCAGAAAGCATTTGACACTGTTCCACATGGGAGACTTATTAGGAAGCTGCAATCAATGGCTAGAATAGGTGGAAATGTTTTGGAATGGATAAAAACTTACTTAGAAGGAAGGGAACAGAGGGTTAGAGTAAGACACTCAGTGTCTGAATGGAGAAGAGTTAGTAGTGGAGTTCCACAGGGTTCAGTTTTAGGGCCACTTTTGTTCCTTGTATATGTAAATGACCTACCAGAGTCTGTAAATTCATTCATGAATATGTTTGCAGATGATGCAAAGATTGTGAAGAAAGTAAAAAACGAGAACAATGGTAGAGAACTTCAGGAGGATCTAAATAATCTGCATGAGTGGTCAGAAAAGTGGCTAATGAAATTCAATACTTCAAAATGTAAGGTAATGAGAATGGGTACAAGTGCAAGAAGGCCCAAGCTTGACTACTCGGTGGCTGGAGTACAACTTCAAGAGACAGAAAATGAGAGAGATCTAGGAGTAAACATACTGGCAGATTTGTCTCCAGAAATACATATAAATGGCATAGTAAGGGCAGCATATGCATTCTTATCAAATGTAAGGATAGCCTTCAGGCACATGGACAAGGAAATGTTCAGAAATATTTATGTAACCTATGTGAGGCCAAAACTCGAATATGCAGCCCCCTTTTGGAATCCGCACTTTAAAAAGCACATAGCTAAGCTTGAAAAAGTTCAAAGACATGCCACGAAACTGGTGGCAGAAATACGCAATCTCAGTTATGATGAGAGGCTGAGGGAATTAGACTTACCATCACTCAAAGCTAGAAGAGTGAGGGGGGATATGGTGACAGTCTTTAAATTCCTTCATGGTTATGATAGAGTGGATAGGGATCGATATTTTGATATGGCTGGCTCTAGAACTAGAGGTCATAGTTTGAAGCTTGGTAAGAAAACTTCTTCGCAGGATGTAAGGAAATACTTTTTCAGCGTAAGAGTAGTTGATAATTGGAATTGGCTAAGCGAGGAGGTAGTTAATGCTATCTCAATCCATAGTTTTAAGGACAGGTATGATAAGTATCACTAAGTATAAAATGGAAGCGATCAGGAGACGGGAAGATACGAGCTTTGGGCTCTTTCCCGTAAACACAATTAGGTAATCACATCTGGAATGAATAGGCTTGTAGCATCAATGACCATTGCTGGATCCTACCAGAGGCCATTTCAGGAATAGGCTTATTAGGGTTGAACAAACCTAAAAGTGATTTGTGATCCGTAATTAGAGAAAATGCATGACCCAACAAATAGTGATGAAATTTCTTCAGCACAAAAACAAGTGTGGGGCCTCCTTCTCTGAGAATAATTGGCCTCAACTTTATTTATAGTTCAGGATGCAAAAACCACTGGCAATTCAGCACCAGCCTTCTTCTGACAAAGAACAGCATCCAAACCATACTTAGCACTGTTAGCAGACACTACGATAGGTAAATTAGGGTCAAAATGAATTAGACAGGCTCTTATAATAGCATTTCATATTCTTGGAAAGCTTTACTATGTTCCTCATGCCACTTCCATCTAATATCCTTTCTCAAAAGACTATTTAAAGGCTCATGAATAGCAGCAGCATTTACCAAGAACTTCCTATAGACATTTCACAATCCTAAATAACTGCATAACTGAGTTAATTCCATAGGCTCAGGGGCAGTACGTATAGCATCTAACTTCTCGTTAGTAGGCTTCAAGCCGGTAGAATCAATTGTATAACCCAAATGCTGTACTTGGTCACTTAGTAGGATGCAGTTTCAGTCCAGCTTCCTCTAATCTTCCTAAAACTTTGCATAAATGCTCCTCATGTTCACAAGAGTTAGCTCCTGATACTAGTATGTCATCAAGAAAAATAGAAATGCCAGGAATACCCTGCAATAAATTCTCCATTGTTTGTTGGAAAATTCCCGGAGCACTAGCTATACCGAAACACAAATGATTAATATTGAAGCAATCCTCGGTGAGTGTTAATAGTAGTGAGTGAACGTGACTCAGGGCTAAGAAGAAACTGATCGTAGGCACTCTTCATGTCCAATTTCGAAAAAATCTTTCCACTCCCCAAAGTAGCAAATAGGTCATAACTTCTAGGCACAGGATATTTAGTAACTTTACATGCTTGGTTAACGATCAAACAATAGTCTCTGCAAATATGTATGGTTCTGTCACCTTTCAGCACAGCAACAATTGGAGAAGCCCAAGTAGAGTGAGCAACCGGTTCAATAATATTTTGCTTCAACAATTTATCCAGTGCTGCGTCTATATTAGCACACATAGCATATACATTAGTACATTTTGGGCCTTGTAATACTTAGGTAATACTTCCTCATCCACTTCAAAAGAAACTTCCATTCCCTTATAACCTCATAATTCTTCTTGGAACAAATCAGGAAATTTCTCCACGGCAGACTTCTCAGCTAAGGCATGCACAACACTGTCCACTAGACTTAAGCTAATATTAAGAGCAGGCAATAAATCACGACCTAATAGGTTAGAACCAAAATCCTTCATTGTTACGATAGCTTGATTCTCTAAAACATGACTTTTGAACTTAATTTTACCTAAATCTCCCCACATACATGAAGTTTGGAACCTCCATACTTCTTTAATTAGTCTTAGAAGGCATTATTTTAGGCTTAGCCATAGGAAAACACTTAAAATTTTTTTGTTCACTGATAAAGAGTATGAGCAGCACCTGTGTCCACCTGGAACCAGACCTCAGCACAATCATCCAAGGTGATTGTCACATATTAGGGATCTCGCATATTAGACGAGCTCACAGTAAAAATATAGTCACTACATCCTTCTGTAGTTGGATCACTAATAGATCTAGATTCAATAGAACTTACAGCCTTAGGCTCTACAGCAGATTTGGTAAAAGTTTTCTTACTCTTAGAAAAACAGACCTTAGAAATGTGCCCAGTACGCTTACACAGAAAACATTCAGTATTTTTATAGGGACAATCATTTTTCCAACGATTTTTACCACATCCACTATATGGTTTGTCAGGTTTTGTAACATTTTCCTTCCCTCCATTAGGCTTCTGCTTCTTATAAAAAGAACTCTTGGCCTTAACTTTCTTAGCATTTACTTCTTTATCATTCGTGTCAGGTTTCTGCTCAAACTCCCTGACATCATCCTTCTCTGCAGCTTCCCTAGTAATAGCAATCTCTACTGCTTGGGCAAAAGTGAGATTCTTCTCTGTCAAGAGAACATGCTGAGTACTTTCTTCAGGAAGGCCCATTACAAGCCTTTCTCTTAACATCTACTCTAGTTTGTCCCCAACTTTGCATATCGATGCAAGTGACATTAGAGCTGCAACAAAAGAAGTTACACTTTCATGGTATCCTTGACACCTTCGGTAGATTGAATCTTTCGTAGATCACTATAACCTGTGGTTTGTAGTAATTGTTGAGAGTGGAAATTAATTCCTCCAAAGTACATTCCTTAGGAGAGTTTGGTCTCACTAAATCCGTAGTTAGACCAAAAAGTTTATAACCCATAATAGACAAAAAAGCAGGAACTTGCTTATCCTTTTTAATATCATTAGCTTTAAAATACAAATGAACTCTATCTATAAAGGTTGAAAATTTCTCAGATTCATCATATGGACCTACTATCCCAATGAGCAACATGATGAAATTATAGGTAATAGCCTAATAAACCAATAGGAAATTAACTAGATCTAGGCTAAGTTCACACATAGTCCAAAACCAATAGGTATAGGCATAGGCTAGGTCTAGGCTATACTTAGGCTAGACAAAATTCAGTTAGGCTAAGTAGGACAAAATTAAGTTAGGTAGCAAAAAAAAAAAGTCAGGTTAAATAACAGTCAAATACATTAGGATAGGCCAGTTGTAATCCTCATCGCCAATTGTAATAGAGTAGGTTAGGTATTTAGGTTCCCCTGCATTAAAAGTTACATAGGTTGCCTATATGGCAACAACCAGAGCATGAACACAGCAGTATTAGGTTAGGAGATGCATGGTAATTAGTTAGAACCGGCTAAATATGCTAGAACTAACCTGTCATTATATACCTGACTTACCGTATATGTTATCACACTACCAATATGATATATATTACTTAGCGGCATTAGAAATAGGGTTAGGGTTATATTAGTAAGGTAGGATATCGGAAAATGATAGTAAATATGTAGTAACTTAACTTACAATTAGTATACACTATGTACAATATTACCATTCCATTACAGTAATCTTACGCCTTCATTATTTCATGAGATCTCATTTTCTAGCAGCAGCTCAGAAGCATTTCTCCAGTTTGTTAATATTTTTTCAAGTTTATGCCTAGCATAAGTCATGCCTTGAATATATATATCTGGTTTTACGTCACGGACTTTCCTTTCTACTAAGGGCTAGGACGGTTGCCTTCTTGCGAAGGACTTGTTTTGGCAGATGTAATCATTACCCTGAATGCATGCCCTTGCTAACCTTAGACCGTGGCGGAGCGCGAACCCTCGACCTGACGCCTCAGAGTCGCGGACGCTACCGCTTGAGCCACGATGACTACCTTGCCTTAAATATATATATCAAGACAGTTTATTTCTACAGTCATATGTAAGTGTTGTTTGCATGATAGTTTTGTTTACTGAAGCTTATGTGCATGTATGTATATTTACAGACATAGTATGTATACCTATTCATTTATATCAAATTTACATGTATATTCGTATGTGTAATGCGTAGTTCATTCTTTGGACTGGCTGTAGAAGAGAGAAAGAAATCTGAGACACCAAAGGTTTAACCACAAATCTGTCACCCCCTCGGGATAAGGCTTATTCTCTCCCCAGGGCGAACAAAGACCCGTTATATGTAACAATGTTTCCACCCATTTTTCCCGCCTAACAAAAGAGAACCTTTGTTAGACCTAGAAACGAGAGTCTTGTGAGACTTTCTTACAAGGGTTAGTTATTCTTGTGAGATGCTATGATACACTCATGTTTACGATGCGTGAAATCGGTCATAGGTGAGATTTATGAAATACATTGTTTCTGAAATCACTGACGGTGCATATATGTTTAATAATGAGTAGTTAGTTGCTCTTGTGAGACACCACGAGACACTTAAGTAGAAGAACGTGTGTTGAAGATACATGGACCAGAAGACATGTGAGTCAAGTCCCGTGATTGCTGACGACTTCTGGGTTTTCCAGAAAGACGAGTACAGAATAAACTTAATTCTACCAATGTTCATAACTACATGTGAAGGACAGAATGAACTCATTTTTGTAGAACACTCGGAGGTAGAATTTATGTTTGAAAATTTATTATTCTGTATGAGGAAGTTTAAATCTAAGGTGAGGGGAGTTTATTTAATAATACATATATCAGCAGTTCACAGACCCCCTTATAAAATATTTGCTTATATGCTTATGCTTGTAACATTAATTATATTTTTATTGGTAGAGGATTTAATTTCAACACCATTTGTTGGCCTCTTCCAAAGCCGTGTCTGGATTTCCAAATTCAGGGGGTTATGAGTTCGAAGGTTAATAACATAGGAAATCCTCCACAAGTCATGTATATCTAAAACATCTCTATGTCTATATATTTGAAGGCCACCTAAATGATTAGTTTGATTAGTTCAAGAAATATGCTTAAAATAGATTGTCTGCTGTGTTAGCCTACAAATAAACAGAACAAATGATAAGACTCACCTCTTCCACGCCAACACTTTGGTGGACGTCTTTTGAAACGTCCTTGGTTATCAGTTGATCTACGATAAACATCTTTGCCACATATAGCATCTAAGTTATGTCTCAGTCTTGCTCGGCACAGTGCTAATCTCTCTTCACTCCAAATAGCCTCCCATTCACTCGCTGTCCTGCTTCCAAAAGCATAAAGAAAACATTGAAATAGAGGCAAAAATATATTATAAAGGAGTTTTTTATTTTAAAAATTTCAGGAGCAGGTCACCAGATATATTTGTTAAAATAAGCTTTGTCTATGTTGTTCCATATCCATCATAACTGCCTATGAAAGTTCTCATTTATAAGAGAAACTTATATATTTGTTCTAGTGTAAATTAGAATAATTATTGTTAGATATTGGTTATCGCCTGTGTTTTTTTTGGTTCCTTTAATGTTTTTGTTGGCTTTGTATTACCGAGTTTTGGGCAGCATAGTCTGTCGCTATGTTTATATGATAGAGTAATAATTTTGCATTGTGTGGGCTTGTGGTGGTAATTGGAATAGTAGCTACTCCTCTAGAGGATGTGCATCAAGGACTTTTTGGTAGGAAACTGACGAGAGACAGGGTAGTTATTGGAAAATCGTGTTGAATTCTGCCTGTTTTCTTGCTTAGTACTGGTTTATTTGGTTACTCGGGTTGATTTTCGTTTTCAGATTGGACTCCAGTAATTAGTGCTCTGTATCGTTTATATTCTGGGCCAGTTTCCAGGGTGAGCAGTGAATTTTCTGTCCGTGTTTGTTCCCATTTTGCAAGCTATCTAGGCCACTGTCGTTGTGGTGAAGGGCAAAGTTCGTGTCGAGATGCTGATATCATTTGATGGAAAAGGAAATGTCGTTGTTTGGGTAAAGAAGGCGGAATTAATGACAAAACTGACGGATGTTAAATATTTGGCTAGTTTTATAATTATTTGTGGAGGGAGATGAATAAGTACTATCTGGAGAGGGGTGAAACGGATCAGTCAGATATTGATAAGATCAAGAGTAGATTGAAAGAAGCTTTTGCATAGGGTATGTTTCTTGCTTTTGTAAGGTTTAAAAGAGTGCGATGGTTGGGGTAACAAGTAGACGTATTTCCTCATGAAATAAGGAGGTTAACTGAATGGACTGGAGAAGGCTTGGTGAGAGCTGTAAAGGTAGGGCTTCTGACTTGACTCCCAGATCAAATTAGTGGCGGTAGCTAGTAAAAGATTGCCTGCAGTGGAAAATTGGCAGAAACTGCAACACCAGCATGATATGCTGAGAGGCAGAGAGGAGAAGTCACGTGGGTTCAGGGGCCGATGTTTCATGTGTGGATGGCTACACTAACCAAGAGAATGTAAAGAGGCAAAAACAGACTTCATCTGCTACTGATGTGGAAAACCGGACCATATAGCTAACCGCTGTAATCAGTAAAATCTACAGTTCAGTAAAGCCACTGCCAAATATTTTTTTGCCGGTGGTGAAGGCTTTGGTAGGTGGAAGAGAGGCAAGAGAATTAGTGGATTCTGGCTGTTCTACCGTGATGGCTACCCCACCTGCGGGCCACAAGTGGAAGGTCCGCTCACCCTCAAGGGTGAACATCCAACAAACAAACAAAAAAAAAGCCTGATTAGCTGGTAAGTATTATGAGGGAGAGGAAAGGAGTTTGGCAACTGTCAATGAAGAGTTGATAGTACAAGGCACCTGATTAGGAGTTAGGGCCCTTGCTCTTAGTACAGTTATTGATGGCAATGAGGTAGTAATGGGGACGGATATGATCAGCCAGTTTGGAGAGGTGGATTTTATAAATGGAAGAGTGAAGTTTGGGAAGGGTGAGGTCTGTTCAAGCATTGAGGGGGAGGAGTCGCAATGCACAGTGACAGTAAAAAAGATAAGGGAATTGGCAAGGCAATTGAGGCTGTTGAAACCAAGTTTGCCCGGTTGGAAGAGGACAGTCTTGGTAAGTGGGACTATGGGGTGAAACACCCTCGTCCATTATTCCCAATCAGAGAGGAAGTTGAGTCACAGAATGATTTGGTATAGAAGGTATTTAGACTGGGGTTGCATCATTAAAAATTGAGGACAAGGTTTGTTGTGGTATTTGATGGTAAGCAGTGGGTGGTAGAGTGGTTTTTGAAAAGGGAGTTGCCAGTGCTGAAAAACCATATTGGTTGTTATGACTATACTGTACGAGAGGAGGTGAAAGAATATTTTGACTAAGAAGTAAAGCAGTGGATTGATGAGGATGTCTGAAAGCCTTGAGGAGAGGAAGTGAAGAGCGGAGTGTTGCTGTTAATGGCAGTAGTGCAGCCGAAAAAAAATAAGCTGTGGCCTACGTGGATTTTTACGAACTTAATGCATATGTGAGGTAATTACCTAATTGTGCTTATGGGAAAGAACCCATGCTCGTAACTCCCTGTCTCCTAGTCGGTTCCATTTTTGTATTTAGTTATACTTATTATACTCTTAAAACTATGGACTAAGTTAGCATTAACTACCTCCTTGCTTAGCAAATTCCAATTATCAGTACTTCCAAACATCCTGCAAAGTTTTCTTACGAAACTTCAAACTATGACCTCTAGTTCTTGTGTCATCCATATCAAAATATCGATACCTATCCACTCTATCATAATCATGAAGAAATTTAAAAACCGTCATCATATTCCCCCTCTATCTTCTAGCTTCGAGTGATGGTAAGTCTGATTTCCTTAGCCTCTCCTAATATTTTTTGTTCGCCATTCGAATAAAGGTGAACACATACGTGGGAGGTGGGAAGCTAAGGCTGACTAACCTTCCATATACCTTCCAAAACTAATGCATGAGGTGAAGTATGCTCTCCTAAAAGTCAGCAACATTTTATGTCTGCTGTTTATAAGGATTTCTGATGTTATTGACCAAAATAGACCAATTTTGGAGGTATCATTATTGTGTTTATTGATTTATTTGCCTATTTATTTATTAATATTGTTGTTTCTCATTACCTGCTCTCGATTCGCTGTAGTATTTCTTGGTCAAAAGCCGTAGATGATGATATAAATGTGAAGGTAGCCACCAACAAGAGGAAAACCTGCAGATAAAAAATAAAGCACAAAATAAACTGATAGATATTAATTTTACATTAAGTCTCTCTCTCTCTCTCTCTCTCTCTCTCTCTCTCTCTCTCTCCTCTCTCTCTCTCTCTCTCTCTCTCTCTCTCTCTCTCTCCTTCAGTGTTCTATTCGGTATTCAAAGAGATGTTGCCAACAAATAAAATCTCTCTCTCTCTCTCTCTCTCTCTCTCTCTCTCTCTCTCTCTCTCTCTCTCTCTCCTCTCTCTCTCTCCTCTCTCTCTCTCTCTCTCGTTATGCATTAGTTAATCCATTCATATTCTTTTAATCTTTTTTTCTTAACATTTTTGGAAATTCTGAGCAAAAATATCGGCCACCGTGTATATCCTTTGCTTCAGGAGATTTTGAAAGAAAATTATAAAGTCATTAGATGAACCAATATATATATATATATATATATATATATATATATATATATATATATATATATATATATATATATATATATATATATATATATATATATATATATATATATATATATATATATATATATATATATATATATATATATATATATATATATATATATATATATATATATATATATATATATATATATATATATTCTTCACGACACAGAGACAGTAATACAAAGATCGAGACACATTCAGAAAGGTTTAAATATACAGATGCTTAAAATTTTCACCCTCCATTGGGCTTCATCAAGAGCTTTCTTCATATAATAAAGCTCCTGATGAGGCCCGATGGAGGGTGAAAATTTAGAGCATCTGATATTTATGTTTAAACTTTTCAAGTGTGGATTGATCTGCATATATATATATATATATATATATATATATATATATATATATATATATATATATATATATATATATATATATATATATATATATATATATATATATATATATATATATATATATATATATGAGTAAGCACACACTGTTAGCATACAGTATTAAATGGTAGAGAAGCCCATCAGTGAAATAAAACACAGAAAAATAAAGCCATATTTCGGGCGCTAACTGGACCCCTTTTCAAGCGCAAGTGAGAGTTATTTTACACTCACTTGTGCTTGAGAAGGGGTCCAGTTAGGACCCGAAATATAGCGTTATTTTTTTTCTATGTGTTGTTTCACTGATGGGATTCCTTACCATATATATATGTATATAAATATATATATATATATATATATATATATATATATATATATATATATATATATATATATATATATATATATATATATATATATATATATGGTTCCGGTTTTACGTCACGGATTCCCTTGTCTACCAGGGGCTAGGACGGTTGCCTTCTTGCGAAGGACTTGTTTTGGGTTATGTAATCGTTACCCTGAGTGCATGCCCTTACTAACCTCAGACCGTGACGGGGCGCGAACCCTCGACCTGACGCCTCAGAGTCGCGGACGCTACCGCTTGAGCCACGGCGACTACTTATATATATATATATATATATATATATATATATATATATATATATATGTATATATATATATATATATATATATATATATATATATATATATATATATATATATATATATATATATATATATATATATATATATATATATATATATATATATATATATATATATATATATATATATATATATATATGAATTATGTTTCACCTGGCAGGGACTCGAACCTAGGACACATAATTACTGTCCCAGGGCGCTACCAACTACACCGCAGATGGTTTAAGAGAGAAACCAACCTCACACCTTAACTGCTATACTAGGAATGAACGTATTCAAGCTGAATGCCTTGTTATTGATATTACAGTTCTCCCAACCTCAGCAGATAAGATGTAAGGTTGGTTTCTCTTTTAGACCTTCTCAGGTGTAGCTGGTAGCGCCTTGGCACAGATATTATGTGTCCTAGGTTCGAATCCCGGTCGGGTAAAATATGACTCACATTTTCACATAAGGCAATGTACTTATTTGATTATTGTTGATGCCCAATTAGATTGGGATTTGAATTAAATGCAAAAACAAAGCCACAAGTGAGGTTGACAAAGCCACGAGTGAGGATGAGAGAAACAATAAGGCATTCAGATTAAATGCATTCATTTCTAGTATAGCAGTTAAGCTGTAAGGTTGGTTTCTCTATTAGACCCTCTGTGGAGACGAGATTGCAGCTTGGAATGTCCAGATTAAGGAAAACATCGAACACATTAGAAAAGAGTTTCAGGAGCTGAATAGGAAACATGATGCCATGAAAACTTCCTTTGCTGATGCACTAAAGGGGAATGTGGAAGTAAAAGAGGTGGCAGCACTGGAATACATACAAACAGTTGACTATAAAGTAACAGTAATCGAAAAAATGAAAGATGTTGTGATGGAAAGGGCAAATCCATTGATTAAACAGGCACTTGATAAAAAGAAGACAGTGGTAATCTCAGGCATAAGCGAATCCCAGGAGCCAACATGGCAGGGGAGACTTGAAGAAAATAAAGCTAGGGTTGTAGACCTGATAAGAAAGCTTGGAGTAGTTTGTGGTCCTGAGGATATTGTAAACATTCACCAACTAGGCAAATATTCGAGGGAGGGAAAGCAGAGACCAATAAAAGTAACCTTTGAGAGAGGGGACACATTTAGAGATATATTGATGAGGAAAAAAGTCTAAAAGACCTTCAAGAATGCAAAGAGGTGTTCATTAGACAATACAGAATACAGGAAGAGAGGGAAAAGATAAAAAACTTGTTGTAAGAGGCAAGAGGGTAAATGAGGAAAGAAATGAAGACGAGAAGAAAACTTCATTTCAGAGTTCTTCCAAACAAAGGGGAGATAAAGAAGATAATGACAGAAGATCAGGGGATGGGGCATCATTAAGATTGTTATACACAAATGCTGATGGATTAGCTGGTAAGGCAGTAAAATTAAGAGATAGGATTCACAACAGTAAGGCAGATATAGTAGCAGTTACAGAGACTAAGTTGAGTGAGGACATAAACAGTGTCACAGATTTTCCTAAGGGCTTCAGAATGTTAAGGGATGAAAATTCTGAGAAAACTGGTGGAGGGATAGCACTGCTCATAAGTGAAAGGATTCAGGTTGAAGAAATAAACTTGGCTATAGAAAGTGAGTTCAAGGAATTTCTTGTTGCTTGCATAGATACTGGGTCAGAAAACATTATGATAACTGTTGTATCTAATTCATCAAGGAACCAACATAGGCTACAAGTTTATGTGGAAAGTCATATAGGTACTATTGAAGTCATAAAATCAGTTGTTAACATGGCATGGGAGAGAAAATGTGGCATTTTGATTATGGGAGATTTTAATCATAAAAAGATAGATAGGATAAATCTTGACCCACACAGTGATGAGGACTCATTCGGGGCTAGATTCCTAGATTGTGTACGAGGGAATTTCCTACACCAACATGTAATGGAAGCAACGAGGGTCAGGGGTGGGGATGAGCCATCACTACTTGATCTAGTATTCACAGATAACGTGTTGGATATTTAAAAAAATGAGTATGAACCACCAATTGGAAAGAGTGACCACTGTGTTTTCTTGATGAAGTATATCATTGAAGATGTTCTGCCTGAGAGTAGAGGCACTGAGGACATAAGAAGAAACTATCCGAAAGGAGATTACATAAAAATTTATTAGCTTTTTGCAGTTATTGACTGGAGAACCTTATTTTACAACAAATCTGTACAAGAAACGTACGACATCTTTTGTGAGAAATATGGGAAGATAGTAGATTGATGCGTACCTGTCACCACAGCAGGTGTAATTCATGCCAGAGAGAAATGGTTCAATAATGAGTGTAAAAGAGCTAAGGAGAGGAGAGACAAATGCTGAAGAAGGTATAGGAGGAGAAAAAACATAAATGCCAGGCAAACCTACAAAAGAGCAAGAAATGATTACCTAAGTAAAAGAAGAGAGGCAGAGAGACACTATGAAAGGGACATCACCAGTAAGGCTAAAGAAAATCACAAGCTTTTCCACAGCTTTATCAGAGGAAAACTGAAGGTAAAAGAACAGGTTTTAAGGCTTAAGAGAGTGGATGGAAGCATCATTGAAACGGATGAAGAGATCTGCAAAGAACTGAACAAGGATTTTCAGTCAGTATTTACAGTAGAAAATACCCCACTCCCTCAGATTGCAGAGATAGAAGCTCAAGGGCCGGTATTAGAGAACATCAACCTTTCACCCACAGAGGTATGCAAAGCGCTGATGGAGTTAGATGCCTATACAGCTACAGGTCCTGATGATATATCCCCTCATGTACTTAAAAAATGCACAAACTCAATATCAGTGGCACTAAGTATCATATTTGAAAATTCACTGGAGTCAGGGGAGATTCCAAGATGCTGGAAACAAGCAAACGTGATACCTATCTTCAAAAAGGGAAGAGGGGATATAGCTCTAAACTATAGACCAGTTTCCTTGACCAGCATAGTTTGCAAAGTTATGGAGAAACTACTAAGGAATCATATCTCTCTTCACTTGGAATCCTTCAACTTTTTGTCAGTGAGGCAACATGTAATGTTCAGAAATATTTATGTAACCTATGTGAGGCCAAAACTTGAATATGCAACCCCCTTTTGGAATCTGCACTTGAAATAGCACATAGCTAAGCTTGAAAAAGTTCAAAGACATGCCACGAAACTGGCGCCATAAATACGCAAGCTCAGTTATGATGAGAGGCTGAGGGAATTAGACTTACCATCACTAAAAGCTAGAAGATTGAGGGGGGATATGGTGACAGTCTTTAAATTCCTAAATAGTTATGATAGAGTGGATAGGGTTCGATATTTTGATATGGCTGGCTCTAGAACTAGAGGTCATAGTTTGAAGCTTCGTAAGAAAACATCTTTGCAGGATGTAAGGAAATACTTTTTCAGTGTAAGAGTAGTTGATAATTGGAATTGGCTAAGCGAGGAGGTAGTTAATGCTATCTCAATGCATAGTTTTAAGGACAGGTATGATAAGTATCACAGAGTACAAAATGGAACCGATCAAGTGACGGGAAGATACGAGCTTTGGGCTCTTTCCCGTAAACACAATTAGGTAATCACCCAGAGAGATATATATATATATATATATATATATATATATATATATATATATATATATATATATATATATATTATATATATATATATATATATATATATTACAAAAACATACAAGTAGGCTAGACGTTTATGAGGAAAGTCATGTAGGTTCTATTGAAGTCATAAACTCAGTTGTTAACATTGCACGGGAGAGAAAATAAAATGTAGGATTTTTATTATGGGAGATTTTAAAAATAGAGAGATAGAATAAATCTTGACCAGCACAGTGGAGAGGACTCATTAGGGGCAAGATTTCCAGAATGCGCATGAGGTAATTTCCTACATCAGCATGCACTGGAACAAACAAAGAGCCAAGGGTGGGCATGAACCATCGCTGATTGATCTAGTATTCACAGAAAATGTGTTGAATATTGAAAATATTGAGTATGAACCACCAATTGGAAAGAGTGACCACTGTGTTGTTGTTGCTGAGTATATAATCGAAGATGTTCTGCCTGAAAGTAGAGGCACTGAGAAGGACACGAAGAGGAACTATCCAAAGAGAGATTACATAAAATTTATGAGCTTTTTACGGTTATTGACTGGAGGACCTTATTTAACAACAAATCTCTACAATAAATATACGACATCCCATATGAGGAATGTGGGAAGATCGTATATTGTTGCATACCTTCCACCAAAATAGGAGTTATTCATGCCAAGAAATGGTTCAAAAATGAATGTAAGAGAGCTAAGGAGTGGAGAGACAATTGCGGGAAAAGGTATAGGAGGAGAAAAAGCATAAATGCCTGGCAGACTTATAAAAGAACAAGAAATTATTACATAAGCAAAAGAAAAGAGGCAGCAAGAGACTATGAAAGGGATATTGCCAGGAAGGTTAAAGACAATTTCTGGTAACACACATTCTAAATTAAAATTTAGACTTTAGTAATTAGATAAGAAAAAAGAAATACAAAACAAAAGCCCACATGAAGGAAAACTCGAATATGCAACCGAGGGGTCAACCAATTGATGCTATGACTCCTGTTTCTGCTATATTTTCTTCTTAACTGCTAAACCAGTCATTTCAGAAGACAAAAGAATAATCAGTATTTAACCAAGGTACGTAAAAACAGGATCAGAATTAAATCTAACTCAATTAAAAAAAAATATTAAACGATAACAGAGCAAAAAGAAAAATAAGAATACTGTGTTATTTGGCAACTTACCCCTACACTGTTGACAGGTGTATTTTTCGTATATGTTTATTTATTTATTCATTTATTTCGCATATCAAATTGACTATCAAGTTAATCTGTGTGGGAAGGAGTTTGATTGTAATAAGATACGGGACTGCAAGATCAGGCAACAAGGCTGTAAGAGCTATACCCGATTTACAAAAAAACAAAACAAAACTAGGTAATGTGATGGTTTCGCTTCTGGAATTACCTAATTGTGTTTACGGGAAAGAGCCCAAAGCTCGTATCTTCCCGTCTCCTGATCGCTTCCATTTTATACTTAGTGATACTTAGCATACCTGTCCTGAAAACTATGGATTGAGATAGCATTAATTACCTCCTCGCTTAGCCAATTCCAATTAGCAACTACTCTTACACTGAAAAAGTATTTCCTTACATCCTGCAGAAGCTTTCTTACGAAGCTTCAAACTATGACCTCTAGTTCTAGAGCCAGCCATATCAAAAAATCGATCCCTATCCATTCTATCATAACCATGAAGGAATTTAAAGACTGTCACCCTATCCCCCCTCAATCTTCTAGCTTCGATTGATGGTAAGTCTAATTCCCTCAGCCTCTCATCATAACTGAGATTGCGTATTTCTGGCACCAGTTTCGTGGCATGTCTTTGAACTTTTTCAAGCTTAGCTATGTGCTTTTTCAAGTGCGGATTCCAAAAGGGGGCCGCATATTCAATTTTTGGCCTCACATAGGTTACATAAATATTTCTGAACATTTCCTTGTCCATGTGCCTGAAGGCTACCCTTACATTTGATAAAAATGCATATGCTGTCCTTACTATGCCATTTATATGTATTTCTGGAGACAAATCTGCCAGTATGTTTACTCCTAGATCTCTCTCATTTTCTGTCTCTTGAAGTTGTACTCCAGCCACCGAGTAGTCAAGCTTGGGCATTCTTGCACTTGTACCCATTCTCATTACCTTACATATTGAAGAATTGAATTTCATTAGCCACTTTTCTGACCACTCATGCAGACTATTTAGATCTTCCTGAAGTTCTCTACCATTGTTCTCGTTTCTTACTTTCTTCACAATCTTTGCATCATCTGCAAACATATTCATGAATGAATTTACAGCCTCTGGTAGGTCATTTACTTATACAAGGAACAAAAGTGGCCCTAAAACTGAACCCTGTGGAACTCCACTACTAACTCGTCTCCATTCAGACACTGAGTGTCTTACACTAACCCTCTGTTCCCTTCCTTCTAAGTAAGTTTTTATCCATTCCAAGACATTTCCACCTATTCTAGCCATTGCTTGCAGCTTCCTAATAAGTCTCCCATGTGGAACAGTGTCAAACGCTTTCTGGAAGTCTAGGAATATGCAATCTGCCCGACCCTCTCTTTCCTGTAAGATTCGGCTTACCTCATCATAAAATTCTAATAAGTTTGTTACTGCTGATCTACCTTCTCTGAAGCCATGTTGCCTCACTGACAAAAAGTTGAAGGATTCCAAGTGAAGAGAAATATGTTTCCTTAGTAGTTTCTCCATAACTTTGCAAACTATGCTGGTCAAGGAAACTGGTCTATAGTTCAGAGCCGTATCCCTCCTACCCTTTTTGAAGATAGGTATCACGTTTGCTTGTATCCAGCATCTTGGAATCTCCCCCGACTCCAGTGACTTTTTAAATATGATACTTAGTGCCACTGATATTGAGTTTGTGCATTTTTTAAGTACATGAGGGGATATGTCATCAGGACCTGTAGCTTTATGAACATCTAACTCCATCAGCGCCTTGTATGCCTCTGTGGCTGTAAGGTTAATATTCTCTAATACCGGCCCTTGAGCTTCTATCTCTGCAATCTGAGGGGGTGGGGTATTTTCTACTGTAAATACTGACTGAAACTCCTTGTTCAATTCTTTGCAGATCTCTTCATCCGTCTCAGTGATGCTTCCATCCACTCTCTTAAGCCTTAAAACCTGTTCTTTTACCTTCAGTTTTTCTCTGATAAAGCTGTGGAAAAGCTTGGGATTTTCTTTAGCCTTCCTGGTGATGTCCCTTTCATAGTCTCTCTCTGCCTCTCTTCTTTTACTTAGGTAGTCATTTCTTGCTCTTTTGTAGGTTTGCCTGGCATTTATGTTTTTTCTCCTCCTATACCTTTTCCAGCATTTGTCTCTCCACTCCTTAGTTCTTTTACACTCATGATCAAACCATTTCTCTCTGGCATGAATTACACCTAGTTTGGTGAAAGGTATGCAGCAATCTACTATCTTTCCATATTTCTCACAAAAGATGTCATACATTTCTTGTATAGATTTGTTGTAAAATAAGGTTCTCCAGTCAATAACTGCAAAAAGCTCATTCATTTTGATGTAATCTCCTTTCAGATAGTTCCTCCTCATGTCCTCAGTGCCTCTACTCTCAGGCAGAATATCTTCAATGATATACTCCATCAACAACACACAGTGGTTACTCTTTCCAATTGGTGGTTCATACTCAATTTTTTCAATATCCAACACATTATCTGTGAACACTAGATCAAGTAGTGATGGCTCATCCCCACCCCTGGCCCTCGTTGGTTCCATTACATGTTGGTGTAGGAAATTCCCTTGTACGCAATCTAGGAATCTTGCCCCGAATGAGTCCTCACCACTGTGTGGGTCAAGATTTATCCAATCTATCTCTTTATGATTAAAATCTCCCATAATCAAAATCCTACATTTTCTCTCCCATGCCATGTTAACAACTGAGTTTATGACTTCAATAGTACCTATATAACTTTCCTCATAAACTTCTAGCCTATTCTGGTTCCTTGGTGGGTTATATACAACAGTTATTATAATGCTCTCTGACCCAGTATTTATGCGAGCAACAAGAAATTCCTTGAACTCACTTTCTATAGCCAAGTTTATTTCTTCAAGTTGAATCCTTTCACTTATGAGCAGTGCTATCTCTCCACCAGTCCTCTCAGATCTTTCAACCCTTAATATTACCCTTAGGAAAATCTGTGACACTGTTTATGTCCTCACTCAACTTAGTCTCTGTAATTGCTACTATATCTGCCTTACTGTTGTGAATCCTATCTTTTAATTCTACTGCCTTACCAGCTAATCCATCAGCATTTGTGTATAACAATCTTAATGATGTCCCATTCCCTGATCTTCTGTCATTATCTTCTTTATCTCCCCTTTGTCTGGAAGAACTCTGAAATGAAAATTTTTCTTCTCTTCTTCATTTCTTTCCTCTTTTAACCTTCTTGCCTCTTGCAACAAGTTTTTGATCTTTCCCATCTCTTCCTGTGTTCTGTATCGTCTAATGAACACTTCTTTGAAATCTTGAAGGTCTTTTAGACTTTGTTTTCTCAACAATATATCCCTATATGTTTCCCCTCTCTCAAAGGCTACTTTTGTTGGTCTCGGTTTTCCTTCCCTCGAATATTTGCCTAGTTGGTGAATGTTTTCAATATCCTCAGGACCACAAACTACTCCAAGCTTTCTTATCAAGTCTACAACCCTAGCTTTATTTTCTTCAAGTCTCCCCTGCCATGTTGGCTCCTGGGATTCGCTTATGCCTGAGATTACCACTGTCTTCTCTTTATCAAGGGCCTGTTTAATCATTGGATTTGCCCTTTCCATCACAACGTCTTTCATTTTTTCCGATTACTGTCTCTTTATAGTCAACTGTTTGTATGTTTTCCAGTGCCACCACCTCTACAGCCTCTTTTATTGCCACATTCACCTTTAGTGCCTTAGCAAAGGAAGTTTTCATGGCATTATGTTCCATATTCAACTTCTGGAACTCTTTTCTAAACTGTTCAATATTTTCCTTAATTTGGACAAAATTAAGAGAGCAGTGAACTAACATCTAATTCATTTAGGTTGTGATTCAGCTGTTTGTTTTTATCTTCTTGTTTAGAAATTCTGGTTTCTAGTTCACCCTTTTCCCCTTCCAGTTTCTTTATTCGTTTTTCTAGTTCCTTTCTCTCCTGCCCTTGTGCTTTATTTGCTTCCTCCAAAAGTCTTATTTCCTCTCTGAGTGTTTCATTCTCTTTCATTTCTCTATCCATATTCCGAATTTTTTCATCAAGGCTTATAAGCATTGCCTCTAAATCCTTGATGTTTTGTTTTAGTCTCCTAATAGCTACCCCTCCCCCCGACCCATGGGTGGGAGAGGTTTGGTACAGAGATGGCCTCATTTTTATGTTTTCCCTCTCACAGAATATAGAAAGAAGAAGAGAAAGAGAAAAAAAAGAGAAAAAAACTTTTATTTAGGCTTTACACAGAATTTTATATCTTCATATGAGTGCTATTTAGTGACTCAATTTATCTCCTTTCTGGCAACACACATCTTAACTTAAAAATTTGACTATGGTAATTTGAGGATAAAAAGAAAATAAATGCTAATAAAAACAAAAGAGCCCAAAGCTCGTATCTTCCCGTCTCCTGATCGGTTCCATTTTATACTTAGTGATACTTATCATACCTGTCCTTAAAACTATAGATTGAGATAGCATTAACTACCTCCTCGCTTAGCGAATTCCAATTATCAACTACTCTTACACTGAAAAAGTATTTCCTTACATCCTACAAAGAAGCTTTCTTACGAAGCTGCAAACTATGACCTCTAAAACTAAAGCCAGCCATATCAAAATATCGATCCCTATCCATTCTATCATAACCATGAAGGAATTTGAAGACTGTCACCATATCCCCTCTCAATCTTCTAGCTTCGAGTGATGGTAAGTCTAATTCCCTCAGCCTCTCATCATAACTGAGATTGCGTATTTCTGGCACCAATTTCGTGGCATGTCTTTGAACTTTTTCAAGCTTAGCTATGTGCTTTTTCAAGTGTGGATTCCAAAAGGGGGCTGCATATTCGAGTTTTGGCCTCACATAGGTTACATAAATATTTCTGAACATTTCCTTGTCCATGTGCCTCAAGGCTACCCTTACATTTGATAAGAATGCATATGCTGCCCTTACTATGCCATTTATATGTATTTCTGGAGACAAATCTGCCAGTATATTTACTCCTAGATCTCTCTCATTTTCTGTCTCTTGAAGTTGTACTCCAGCCACCGAGTAGTGTGATTACCTAATTGTGCTTACGGGAAAGAGCCCAAAGCTCGTATCTTCCCATCTCATGATCGGCTCCATATTGTACTTGGTGATACTTATCATACCTGTCCTTAAAACTATGGATTGAGTTAGCATTAACTACCTCCTCGCTTAGCAAATTCCAATTATCAACTGCTCTTACACTAAAAAAGTACTTCCTTACATCCTGCAAAGAAGTTTTCTTACAAAGCTTCAAACTATGACCTCTAATTTTAGTGCCAGCCATATCAAAATACTGATCCTTATCTACTCTGTCATAAACAAGAAGGTATTTAAAAACCATCGCCATATCCCCCCTCATTCTTCTACCTTGGAGTGATGGTATGTCTAGTTCCCTCAGCTTCTCCTCATAACCGAGATTGTGTATTTTTGGCACCAGTTTCGTGGTATGTCTTTGACTTTTTTCAGCTTAACTACATGCTTGTTCAAGTGTTGATTCCAAAAGGGGGCTGCATATTCAACCTTTGGCCTCACATGGGTTGCATAAATATTTCTGAACATTTCCTTGTCCATGTGCTTGAAGGCTACCCTTACATTTGCTAAGAAAGCATATGCTGCTCTTACTGTGCCATTTATATGCATTTCTGGAGACAAATCGGCCAGTATGTTTACTGCTAATTCTCTCTCATTCTCTGTCTCTTGAAGTTCTACTCCTGCCACTGAGTAGTCAAGCTTGGGCCTTCTTGCACTTGTACCCATTCTCATTACCTTACATTTTGAATTACTGAATTTCATTAGCCACTTTTCTGACCACTCGTGCAGATTATTTAGATCTTCCTGAAGTTCTCTACCATTGTTCTCGTATCTTACTTTCTTCACAATCTTCGCATCATCTGCAGACGTATTCAAGAATGAATTTACAGACTTTGGTAGGTCATTTACATATACAGGGAACAAAAGTCTTATTCTAACCCTCTGTTCCCTTCCTTTTAAGTAAGTTTTTATCCATTCCAAGATATTTCCATCTATTCTCGCCATTACTTGCAGCTTCTTAGTAAGTCTCCCATGTGGGACCGTTCAAATGCTTTCTGAAAATCTAAGGATATGCAATCTGCTCAGCCCTATCTTTCTTTCCTGCAAGATTCGGCTTACTTCAACATAAAATTCTAATAAGTGTGTTACTGTTGATCTACCCTCCCTGAAGCCCTGTTGTCTCAATGACAAAAAGTTGAAGGATTCCAAGTCAAGAGAGATGTGTTTTCTTAGTAGTTTCTCAATAACTTTGCAAACTATGTTGGTCAAGGAAACAGGTCTATAGTTTAGAGCTGTATCCCTCCTTCACTTTTTGAAGATATGTATCACATTCGCTTGTTTCCAGCATCTTGGTATCTCCCAAGATTCCAGAGACTTATCAAATATTATACTTAGTGCCGCTGATATTGATTTAGCACATTTCTTAAGTACATAAGGGGATATATCATTAGGACCTGTAGCTTTAAGAGCATCTATCTCCATCAACGCTTTGCATACCTGTGGCTGAAAAGAATTTCTTTAATACTGACCCATGAGCTCTTACCTCTGCAATCTGTGAGTGTGGTATATTCTGCTGTAAATACTGACTAAAACTCCTTGTTTAATTCTTCGCATATCCCTTTATCCGTCTCAGTGATGTGTGTGTGCTTTATATTTATATGTTAGCTCCAAATTATTTACTTTTTAACAATTAAATTGAATTTTTGAAGACATTCTTTCATAATAATGGATAGTCCATATCAGTTTTCTACAAGCATTTAAAGATTTTTCTTAACTCCAAATATTTATTAAAGGAAACAGTCGTTGGACCACAGAAAATTGAAAAAAATATGTAAAATTACCTTATTGTTCTAATTGTATTAATAAATACTTTATTAGAAATACTCAGCAAATTCTAAAATGGTTCTATCCTCAAATTAAACACAGAACTGCTTTGCTTAACCACTTCAAAATTAAAAGTATAATATATAATTGTCGTAACTAAATGCTGACACCCTGTGTTCCTCCAATATTTATAGCTATAAATGCCCAGACTGTTTATCCGAGTACGTTGGTTCCACCTCTAGGAGCTTCCGTGTAAGAGTGGATGAGCACAGAGGAGTCAGTACAAGAACGAAGAAGCTGTTGGTAAGGCCTCTAAACTCTAGTATATTGGAAAATGCTTTTACCCGTAATAGCTTCATAAATGTAACTAATTTTACAATATTATATAAAAGTAACAGTCACCTCGAACTTATGATTCTGAATCAATGTTTATAAAAATAAGAAATCCAGCACTCAACCATGAGAACTCATCTTTCCCTTTACTTTTAATTTAATGATTCATTCATTTCATCTCATAGCTGTGTTATTTACTTGCAATCAGTTGTCCAATTTATGTATATATTGTATTACTTTCCATATTGTATGTTGTTTTGTTAATTATATTGATTTCTTCATGCAGAAATTGTGATAATGTCCCGATTTTATGGAGACGAAACTAAAAATAAAATAGGATTAAAATTAAATGCTTGAATGGGTCCTTCTACTCCACTATAATAATAATAATAATAATAATAATAATAATAATAATAATAATAATAATAATAATATTATTATTATTATTATTATTAATTTTCTACTTTGTTCTAGAGATTAAATGCACGAAAATTTCACGAACTATGAAAAAATGTCTTATGATTATTTTTTATGTTATACCGGGACAGGGAGAGAAAATTGCCCACATAAGGCCCGGTCATCAAGAAAATATTTATGAAAATGTATCAGTTTAAGGAAAAGGCAAAAATATGAGAAATATAAATCATAAAAATGCAGGCTGAAAGAAAAGTCAAGGTAATGAAGACGTAAATATACGGCAGGTTTGGGTTCAGAGATAACACATAAATGAATACTAAAAGAAACCATATTTCTTCTTTGGAGAATGTAGCTTCGTTTAATTTAGATAAACACCGAAGAGACTCTAGCTTTCAGACACTGTCAACAGAAATCGAGAGAAGTTAGTACTATATTTGCGCGCGAAGGAAAAATCAGAGCTGGAGTTAGTCTTAAGGCTTCTCCCAGAACGTCTTATGTGAGTCTGTATGAATCTACGAGTCTCATTACCCTTTAGCGACTCTGTGGATTAGTGATAGTGTCTAGGGTTAAAACTACACTGGCTGCAGTTTCGACCTTGTCCGGGGGCTGGATTTGGTCCCACAGTCTCATGTCGCTACCAATTGAAGTGAGCAATTAATAAAGTGGTCGGTGATTTCCTATAGCTCTATTTGATTTCGCAGTCATTGCCTGGAGATCACTGGGTCCACGTGATTGAATGGCAGGGTTGGGTCCAGGCTATATGGAAGGTTTAAGGTCGATCTCTGTGTTATCACTGTCCCTTGCCTATACCTTTCGTTAGACCTTTAAACTTCATAAAATGTAGGGGTAACTGCTTTTCGTGTCTCAGGATTAGGCCTCCTACAGAATGTTGTATGTGTCTTTATGAATCTTTGTTATTCAAATAACCTTTTCATAAATTGGAGCGGTAACTATATCTCGCCTCGCAGGGTTGAACTTCTAATACGTCGTATTGAAGTCTTTGTGAATCTATGCAAGTCATATACCCTTTACCATATTCCAGAACGTTATATATGAATCTCTGAGGCAGTGTGAATCAAATACTGTTTTATATACTTGAGGTATACCTACTATCCGTCTCTCAATGCCATCCATATAAACAAATTCGACTCGGGAGTCAGTTTACTCAGTACATAGCCAGATGTCATTTTGAGAGGAAGTTCATAATTTATTGCGTACGGCATTTCATAGGTCCAGTCGGTTATGTACTGATTTTTGTGTCACAATTATGTGTTAACAAGCATGACGTCTGAGATGAGTAATAGGTAATAATGAATTAAAAAACTTATTTGGTATATTAATACAGTTAAACACTTATGGCAAAATCAGTCTTTTTCCCTTGTTAAGACAAATTAATTTCGATGGGTACTCTGATTTTGAAGCTCCTAAGAAGGACCTATGCATAATTAATATATTATACCATTTCTATGGCAAATACAAGCAAAATATAATCATTGCTGTATGATAACGTATAAAAAAGATGAGTGATGACTGACATTACACAAGCACTTGTATCTCAAGAGTAAAACAGAGAGAGAGAGAGAGAGAGAGAGAGAGAGAGAGAGAGAGAGAGAGAGAGAGAGAGAGAGAGAGAGAGGAGAGAGAGAGAGAGAGAGAGAGAGAGAGAGAGCACTAGTGATGACAGACTAAAGCACCATCAACATCGACATGCACCCAAGGACTCAGAATCTCCACCATGACAGCACATTCTTCTTAAATCTGAATTGATCCCACTCATGACCTGAAGTTTCTACAATACACACAGGAGCCAAGGGGCTCAGAATTTCAATCAAGGAAAATATATTCTTCAAAGGAAGTGCTTCTCAACCTTTTCTATGATCCAACCCCCCTAGGAATTTCTTATTAATGTTGGCGCCCCAAACAAAAATAACATTACATTTTAATATGAAGAAGTCTAATCTCTGGTAATTGGTTGAGTGATGACTCGTGACTCATCACTCAGCCAACTCTCGAAACTCCATCTTTCACCATCCCCTTGTATGCAGGCTTACGTTGGAAATCCCAGTTTTAAGATCTCATGCACTAGTGATTCAAACAAGGCCTCAAAAGATCAGTATCTGTAAACACTTCTATGCAGCAGAAGATATTCCTATGAAGAGATACCACAAAAGCTCCCAGACACTAACAGGAGATACAATAACCCAAGGGCTCACAAAAAAAAGTATTAAATTTTATTCTCAACGGACATCGACCCTCAGGACAATCGCTCATAAGACGATTGCCACTAGGACAATAGCCTCTAACTCCTCTCTTCATGCAAAAGCCAACAATTGCCCCTTCATAATAATAAAGGGAGGTATTTTATATAATTAAGAAATATGAATGAAAAGACGATTAGTTCAGCAATTGACGTAGTTTCAAAAATTAAACTGTAATCTATAGTACACATTACTAAATATTAAGGGGTCATTGTCTTGGGACAGCTATCTTAAGGGGCAGTTGTCCTGGGGGGCAATTGTTCTAAGAGGTAATTATCCTACCTTCCCTAATAGGATTCATAGCACTGACAGAGCAGACAAAAACCCAAGGAGGCAAGAGGTACACTTGATTGATAATAAAGCATAAAAAATGTCGGATAATATATATTTCAAAACCTCTTTTAAGGTACTCCAGACACCAACAATACAAGCAAAATATTCTTCTTCTTTTTTTTTCATTAACTTTACTCAACACAAACACCGCGATTATATCTTATAGCTGACTGCATATTCTCTTCAATAGTGTACAAATAACGACAAATAATACTTGTTAGAGATTGGAATTCTGAGCCCATAGGCACAGTATCTTTATTTATTAATACCTTTGGTGGCACAGTTAGTAACGCTTAATAAGCATTCACGGGGTGCATTGTCAGAGATGTTTTAGGTTCGAATTCTGGACAGGCATGCATATTTTTCATGTGTTTACGTATGATAATGTGTTTATTTTAGCATTTGTAAGTTGACTTTATTAGTTTGATAATGTGTTTCTTGGAACATATATTAGTTGACTTTATTTGACTAGCAGTTAATTAGCACAGCCGCCGTTGTGATACTATAGCTGAATGTCTTTTAGACTTAAATAGGATTGTCCTGGAGAGCTCGATGTTAAGTCTTCCTTCAGTAACGGATCCTTTTCTATGCCTACATCAACCATGAATATATTTGCATATTCGTTATACAAGTCTTCCTTCAGTTACGGATCCTTTTCTATGCCTACATCAACACCAAATATATTTGCATATTCGTTAGACATCTCTTATTATTTCTTTTATATCTAACAAGTCACAATACTCTCCATCTGTTTCTCTTTGCTTTAGATTTCTTCGTGCCCAGGCACGATGATGGCAATTTTCTTCGCCCGTCTTGGTGTCACACTCATCATATGAAAAAATAATTTGTTTCTGTATATCTAAAATATGTTCTCTACTTATATATTTATTACATCAAATATAGAGGCGTGGAAAATATTTAATATTAGGTACGAAGATAGTGAAAAACTATAATAATAATAATAATAATAATAATAATAATAATACCTTACCATATCTCTTCTCATCCGTAAAATGTGGCAAAACCAAGGTTCACAAGCACTAGTTCGTCTCAGGATTGAGTGCTAGATCTTCCCTATTTGTTCCTCGCTCTGGTTATAAAGTGGCATGTTTCACATGTCTCTTCTTATGAAAACCCGAATAAGAGAAGAAAATATTGGTCTCCCACGCATAAAACTCGAGTTCCTATTGGTTAGCAAAACTCGCGTTCTCATTGGTTAAAGGACTTTTTTTTTTACTTGTCTCCTTCCCTCTAGGTGCCATCCCACAAATCGCCATTGCCTGGTGGGTCCCAGGTGTGATGCCAACCTAATCCCCTACCTCTAATCCAGGATAACTAACGCCATTAGCCCAAGAAGTGGTTTCTTATAAGGAAAATAAAAGACGATTTTGCTTTTTCTTTAAAAATTAGCGAGTAAAAATTCGAAAGTCTTCTTGTTATTTATCTTCTCTATCGGTAGTCCTTTCTATGATCATATGAGATAACTATTTCTATTATTGGAGGTTAGAATTTGGTTCTGCTCAAAGTTCCAAGGCCTAACGCCTTCCTGACGCCAACCTCCAACATTTACCCGAACTTGGGATTGGAACAGAGCACCGAGAGAATCCTGGGAATGAAAATATTGAAATATTGAAAGAAAAACATATAAAAAATAACCAGCATTCAATATATATATATATATATATATATATATATATATATATATATATATATATATATATATATATATATTATATATATATATATATATATATATATATATATATATATATATATATATATATATATATATATATATATATATATATATATATATATATATATATATATATATATATATATATATATATATATATATATATATAATATATATATATATATATATATATATATATATATATATATATATATATATATATATATATATATATATATATATATATATATATATATATATATATATATATATATATATATATATATATATATATATATATATATATATTACGGTCATTTTGAGGCATTAGTCATTTGGCAAAATGCCTGGTCATTTTGAGAAATGAAAACTGGTAATTTTTTTTTTTTTTTTACTGTGACACCAGGACAGGCAGAAACTGCCCTCATATATAAAGGCCCGGGCACGAGGAAATACAAGACGAAGGAAAAGAAAAAGGTTAAGGACAAGGTAGGGATGAGGTAATGTCACACAAAGGAAAACGACAGACAGAAAACACAGTCAAAGTACAGAGGACTAGGCCCTGACATGACGATAGATCTGCTTTTTGAAGGATGAAAGGTCATAATAATTAGGAAAGACAGAAGGAGGAAGAGAGTTCCAGAGTCTGGAGGTAGATGGGAAGAAGCAGTCGCTGGACCGACCAATCCGCGAGGTACAAATAAATTTGGTTCTGCTCAAAGTTCCAAGGCCTAACGCCTTCCTGACGCCAACCTCCAACATTTACCCGAACTTGGGATTGGAACAGAGCACCGAGAGAATCCTGGGAATGAAAATATTGAAATATTGAAAGAAAAACATATAAAAAATAACCAGCATTCAATATAATATATATATATATATATATATATATATATATATATATATATATATATATATATATATATATATATATATATATATATATATATATATATATATATATATATATATATATATATATATATATATATATATATATATATATATATATATATATATATATATTACGGTCATTTTGAGGCATTAGTCATTTGGCAAAATGCCTGGTCATTTTGAGAAATGAAAACTGGTAATTTTTTTTTTTTTTTTTACTGTGACACCAGGACAGGCAGAAACTGCCCTCATATATAAAGGCCCGGGCACGAGGAAATACAAGACGAAGGAAAAGAAAAAGGTTAAGGACAAGGTAGGGATGAGGTAATGTCACACAAAGGAAAACGACAGACAGAAAACACAGTCAAAGTACAGAGGACTAGGCCCTGACATGACGATAGATCTGCTTTTTGAAGGATGAAAGGTCATAATAATTAGGAAAGACAGAAGGAGGAAGAGAGTTCCAGAGTCTGGAGGTAGATGGGAAGAAGCAGTCGCTGGACCGACCAATCCGCGAGGTACAAATAAATTTGGTTCTGCTCAAAGTTCCAAGGCCTAACGCCTTCCTGACGCCAACCTCCAACATTTACCCGAACTTGGGATTGGAACAGAGCACCGAGAGAATCCTGGGAATGAAAATATTGAAATATTGAAAGAAAAACATAAAAAATAACCAGCATTCAATATATATATATATATATATATATATATATATATATATATATATATATATATATATATATATATATATATATATATATATATATATATATATATATATATATATATATATATATATATATATATATATATATATATATATATATATATATATATATATATATATATATATATATATATATATATATATATATATATATATATATATATATATATATATATATTACGGTCATTTTGAGGCATTAGTCATTTGGCAAAATGCCTGGTCATTTTGAGAAATGAAAACTGGTAATTTTTTTTTTTTTTTACTGTGACACCAGGACAGGTAGAAACTGCCCTCATATATAAAGGCCCGGGCACGAGGAAATACAAGACGAAGGAAAAGAAAAAGGTTAAGGACAAGGTAGAGATGAGGTAATGTCACACAAAGGAAAACGACAGACAGAAAACACAGTCAAAGTACAAAGGACCCAGAGATATGGAGGACTAGGCCCTGACATGACGATAGATCTGCTTTTTGAAGGATGAAAGGTCATAATAATTAGGAAAGACAGAAGGAGGAAGAGAGTTCCAGAGTCTGGAGGTAGATGGGAAGAAGCAGTCGCTGGACCGACCAATCCGCGATATGACCTTAAATATTTGGGCATTTTGCAAAAGGACCATAGTTTTGGTCATTTTGCAAAATCATCGGTAATCTCCTTGGCCAATTTGCAGATTGTCTAAATAGCAACTGTAAAAAAAAAAAAAAAAAAAAAAATCAAATGCTTGTTTATTTCAACCATAAAACTATACAATAAAAACATTAAAACCACATTACAAAATTAAAGTGACATCAGACATATATAGGTTAGGTTAGCTTCCTGATGATTTTGCAAAATGACCAAAACTGTGGTCCTTTTGCAAAATGCCCAAATATTTAAGGTCATTTTGCAAACTGACCACTGTTTTCGTCATTTCTCAAAATGACAATTCCTCAAAATGACCGTAATATATATATATATATATATATATATATATATATATATATATATATATATATATATATATATATATATATATATATATATATATATATATATATATATATATATATATATTATATATATATATTTTTTTTTTATTTTTATTTATTTTTTTTTTTCAGAGGTCATAGCCTACTGGGAATAAGTAACAGATTATCAATTCAGTAGGTTCAATGAAAACACCAAAAGGTAGATATGCTCCATCATGTAGCAGGTTGGCTCATGGCACCAGCTGCCCATTGCGATACTACAGCTGAAGGTTTTTTGAACTTAAATAAGTCTGTCCAGGATAGTTCGATGTTAAGTCTTCCTTCAATTACGGTTCTTTTTCTATGCCTACAGCTACACTGAATATTCTTGGATATTCATCACACATCTTTTATCCCTTCACATCTGACAAGTCATTACACTCTCCATCTCTGTTTCTCTTTATGTACATTTCATGCCCAGGCCCGATGAGGGCTGTTTTATTTTTATTTATTTTTTTTGGCCCGTCCTGGTGTCACAATCATAAAAAAAAAAAAAAAAAAAATCTGCCGCCCTCCATTCATGGTTAAAAAATAGAATATCAGTTTCTAAAAAATTTTCATTTTGATCATTGGCTTTTATTATTATTATTATTATTATTTTCATTTCCATTTACGAGAAATATTAATACAATTATAACTCGTCATATATTCGTTACAGTTTTTTATGGAAATATATTTTTAGGATATAACTTGCAATGTTTTACATACTATTGCTCACACAGACTTATTAATTCTTATTTTGACAAATATCCCACAGCATCAACAAGTCTGTGTCCATCCCTATTAGAAAGGGAATTCGTTGCTACACATAAATTTGTTGCATTATTCAAATCACATCTGATAAGTCACAATACTCCCCATCTCTGTTTCTCTTTATGTGTTCTTCGTGCCCAGGCCTGATAAGGGTAGTTATTATTTTTTTTGCCCGTCCTGGTGTCACAATCATAAAAAAATAAAAATTACAGTATGTGTAAACAATACATTATATACCTGCCACTGACAAGCTAGAACTCGAAACCACAGCACAAGGAAATCCATGAATGTACTTACGGCATTACTAAGTGTTGAGATATCTATAGAATAAATGTAATATTCTTAGAGCATTGCTGTAGTCGCCGTGGCTCAATCGGTAGCGTCTCCGACTCCGAGGCGTCAGGTCGAGGGTTCGCGCCTCGTCACGGTCTGAGGTTAGCAAGGGCATGCACTCAGCGTAAGGATTACATCTGCCAAAACAAGTCCTTCGCAAGAAGGCAACCGTCCTAGCCCTTGGTAGATAAGGGATCCGTGATGTAAAACTGGAACCGATTCTTAGAGCATTGCTATATTGAAAAAATAAATTATATTAAACAGTTAAAAAAAACTCAGAGGTAATTAATTTGAGTTAAAAAAAAACGGATTTTTATGGGGGAGGGGGATATTTCATGAGAGACAATATAAACAATCTAAGGTTATTTTCTTAATAGCATTTATTATACACTTTCCACCCCGTTCGAATGGTGATTAATTGTAACAAAACGGCAAATATTCTTTCTTTCTCAGGCATCATTTGACTTATTGTCTTTTAAAATAGATTGTTCAAAAATAACATATAAATATATGAATAAATAAGATAAATTATTAAAAGTTCATGCATTCTGATTTACTAATGTAATAAAATGCAATGAAATTTGGCTTAAACTTATTTAATATTTCAATGTATTAGTGTAGGCTATACATGATATTTCCTATAACTGCCTTAACGGTTAGTAGGAATACTTATACTCATTGTTTCCTAGTCGTGTAAAAAGAACTCTCTGTAACTAGAATAAATTAATGACAACAATAACACATTACTACTACTAATAAAAATAATCATCATCATCATCAAACTTTTAACTTCTTCCATCAGGAGTCACCATGGCAGATCAACCATCTCCATATTGCCCTATCCCCTGCGTCCTTTTCTGTCACACCACACACCCTCATGTGCCTGCTCACCATATCCATAAATCTCATCTTTCGACTACCTCTCCCTCTTCTGCCTGACAGCTCCATTGTCAGCAGCCTTCTCCCAACATACTCCTCATCTTTCCTCAGAAGATGCCCTAACCATCTCAATCTCGCCTCTCTCAACAAGTCCCAAAATCTTTCTACCTGTGCTGTCCCTCTAATACACTCATTCTTTATGCTGTCCAGCCTTGTCACACCCAGAGAAAACTGCAGCACCTTCTCCTCTGCCACCTGTCCTTCTCTGAGTGGGACTGTTTCTAAGCCGTACAACATAGCGGATCTTACTAAAATTTTTTTTTTTTTTTTATAAGAGTGCGCCACCGGGACAGGCAGAAACTGTCCTCATCAACAAAGGCCCGGGCACGAGAAAATACCAAGACGAAGGAAAAGAAAAAGGTTAAGGGCAAGGCAGAGATGAGGTAATGTCACACAAAGGAAAACGACAGACAGAAAAAAACAGTCAAAGTAAAGAGGACCCAGAGATATGGAGGACTAGGCTCTGAGATGACGATAGATCTGCTTTTTGAAGGATGAAAGGTCATAAGAATTAGGAAGACAGAAGGAGGAAGAGAGTTCCAGAGTCTGGAGGTAGATGGGAAGAAACAGTCGCTGCACCGACCAATCCGTGAGCTACAAATCTCCACACAGTACCTGTGAGATGAGGCAGCTTGGCGAGTGTTACGCGGCCTCGGCAGTGGAGGAGGGATGCAACTCGCCAACTCATCAGAGCAGCGATGTATAACTTCTATCACTTTTTTCCACCCACTACATCCGGCTTGCACTTTCTTCTTCACCTCTCTACCACACTCTTTATTCCTTTGAAAATTGACCCCAAATTCACTCCTGCCACCTCTACGCCTTGCAACATCACTACTCCACCACTCTCCCTCTCATTTACACTCATGTACTTTGTCTTGCTACTTCTGACTTTCATTGCCCTTCCCTCTAGTGCAAACCCCCACCTCTCCAAGCTCCCCTCAACCTATTCCTTACTCTCACTACATATCACAATGTCATTTGCAAACATCATAGTTCACGGTGACTCATGTCTGAGCTCGTCGGTTAATCTCGATCCTTGATGCAATCCTACCCCCACTTTGTACCAATTATTCAGTCCTGTTTCACACATAACTACTGTAACACTGTCCTACTACTGCTACTACTACTACTAATAATAATAATAACAATAATAACACACTCATGTCAGTGTTTAGTATCCAAATAATTATAATTTCGAATTTTTAAATTTGTATGTACTGTATAACATAAGAAGAAATAAAAAAGTATAATTGTAATTATTATGATAAAAATGACATAAAAGATAATAACAGTGAATTCTTCCTACAAACGTATATTCTTCATTATTATTATTAACACACACCTATATACATGAAAACAATATGTACCAAAGACACTAAACATTGAACATATTTTTCTATTTCCCTTACATATAAACATTTGAAGTACATTTTAAGTCATGCTCGTTGCCATCCCTTCAATAATTGCCAATGGAGACGTTTTTTACGAAGTTTATACAAGTCTTTTCCACACACATTATGGTTCTCATTTTCATCAACTTTGTGATCATATAATTCTTCAGCATAGATATAACTCCAGTCTGGTTCATAAGTGACATTGTTGAATCTGAGCCACACAGTATAACGATATCTATGGGTTCGCATTGAATAACCCATTATTTTTATTTCACTCGCTCTTGGTTGATCGCTGTCAGGTTTGACAGATGGATTAATACCTGGTCTAGGGTATTGGCTAAACACAGCCTTTTTTGGTCGGTAATTCATTACTGTTTTCTTTTTTTCATAAGAAATCTGAGATCTCACTGATGATATAAGTGGGGCTAAACTTCTACCCTCTGTGCACGTTTTAGTATGCATGGAATATACTGAACAAGAGGGTATAAAGGGTAAACCAGCCAGATCAACAAGAGTTGGGAATAAGTCAACAAGTTCAACTAAACCATCATAGACTAAGGGGCTTAACTTCAAGGTTTGATTTTCAGACCTCAGTGTATCAGCACATTGCTTAAATCTGTATTCCTTATTCCCTTCTTTATGATTATTTGATATTCTTACACTCACGTTCTGGAATGGTTTGAAATTGGGTTCCATTTGTTTCTTGTACAAAGTATGTAATAAAGTGTTATAAGGATTAATTTCATTCACACTAATGTCAGATTCCCTTTGTATCTTGATCGAATTAAACTCCAAATTACTAATGATGATGGGTACTCTTGTTGATACCTCAAAATTACTGTATTTTGACCATTCTTGATGTTCTCCTAGGGACCAGCCTGAAAGTTATTAGTTATATGAGCATTTTTTGTTTATATGTGGCCAACCAGCTTGCTTTAATGGGGTATAAGTCATCATGTTAAAAAAAAACTATCATCTGTAGAGCTTTCTATGGAAGACTATGTGAACTCAGATTTTTATCTTCAGGCGACTGAAAAATTTTGAGAGATGTGTGAGAACAGAAAAGGGATATTGGATATAATGGAACGAAGCCATCTTAGCTCGTTTGAACACCTTGATAAGATGGTTTGATTTTCCCTCAGTGAGGGGAAATCAAACCATCATGATGGGGGTAGGGTACTTAAATTTAGCATTATGGACATAAGTGATTATGACTATTTTAACAATACAAGATGGAAATAACTGTCATTATTTTTGTTCATCCACTTTTCTTCCTCAGGCTGAATTCACCCTGCTGATGCTGTCAATTACGATGTTTTGTGGTTGCAACACATCTCTCATAAATTATTTTGCTTCTTTTTTGATAATTTTTGGCCTGTATTATATCTCTCAAGCACTGTGCAAATTCTTCTGGTGGCAGTGCTACAAAGAAAAGGAAAGCAATCACCGTTCAAGTGAAATTTGAGACAGTAAAATGCATAGAAAAGGGAGAAACTTTACTAATGCATTAGCATAGGTGTTCCGACTTACACTGAAATTCGGTTATATCACATTACAGGAACGGAACTCTGACGAAAATCGAGAACTCTCTCTCTCTCTCTCTCTCTCTCTCTCTCTCTCTCTCTCTCTCTCTCTCTCTCTCTCTCTCTCTCTCTCTCTCTCTCTCTCTCTCTCTCTCTCTCTCTCTCTATATATATATATATATATATATATATATATATATATATATATATATATATATATATATATATATATATATATATATATATATATATATATATATATATATATATATATTGTATATATATATATATATATATATATATATATATATATATATATATATATATATATATATATATATATATATATATATATATATATATATATATATATATATATATATATATATACACACAGAGAGAGAGAGAGAGAGAGAGAGAGAGAGAGAGAGAGAGAGAGAGAGAGAGAGAGAGAGAGAGAGACTTAGTATTGTTACATGCTCACAATCCAATTAGGAGGCTTACCATGATCTCCTATTAGAGCAACTATAGTGTTTGGAAATAGTTTTCTGGCTGTGCGTATTAATCTGCCAATCAGTGAATCAATATAAGTGGTAGCAGCGTAATATCCTTGCCTGATATATCTGTGAAGACAACGTGATTAGGCTGAGTAATATCTTTCAAGAAAGTTGAAAAGTACATGCAGGTTCGGGTAAGATCTACACGCATACTACATATAGAGTGGACCCAATCCCCTTGGTTAGGGGGGTGGCTGATTCAAAGGACTTGCATATGCCATAAGCTAATATACCTTGATTACTACTCTTAGCTCCAATATAATGAAGGACTGCCACAATTCCCCCCAATCACCCTCCTTGGGTCATCCACAGGGTGAGTTCTTCAGCCCTGAGACCAAACAGCCACAGCTGAAGGCAAATAAAAGAAACATCCTTGGTGGCTTGAAATAAAGAATGATCTCCTGTAACTCCTGTATGTTAGACAAGCCAATTAAAAGGAAAAGCAAAACAGAGGGCTATGATTTTCATCCTCAATAATTTTTTATTACCACAGAACAGATGCTGATGTCAGCGAGAAATGGTATCTTGTTGAAAAAATAATGTATATGAATATCTAAGAAAATATATTACAACTAGATAGGAAGATAGTTAAATTTACAGATGACTTCCCTATTTCTATGAGTCAGAATCAGTCCTTTTTCGAATCGGGGTAGGCACAGGCATGTTAAAGCTATAAGGGGATTAAGGCTGGATGCCCTTCCTAATGCCCCAAAGTGGGATTGGGCATGAATTAGTCACTTCTAGACTCATACACTCTAGCAATGAGCTACCGCGGTCCCCTTGGACAGTTTATGTAAAGGATTTCCTTTTTTTTAAGTGTGACACAGGGACAGGCAATAAAACTGCCCTCATCAATAAAGGCCCAGGCATGAGAAAACATTAAGACAAAAGAAAAGATAAAGGTTATGGACAAAGCAGAGAAGAAGTACTGATACACAAAGGAAAAGGACAGACTGAAAAAATAGTCGAAGTACTGAGGACCTAGACTTATGTAAAATTAGGCCCTGTGATGACGATAGATCCGCTTTTTGAAGGAAGATAGGTGATAAGAATTTGGAAAGACAGTAGGAGGAAGAGAGTTCCAGAGTCTGGATGTAGATGTGAAGAAGCAGTTGCTGCACCAACCAATCCACGAGCTACAAATCTCCACACAATACCTGTGAGACGAGGCCGCTTGGATGCTGTTATGTGTCCTTGGCAGTGGGGGAGGGATGCAACTCGCCAACTCATCAGAGGAGCGATGGAAGTGGTAGCGAAAGAAAAGGAGGAAGGGATGATATCTTACGGTGAAGAGAAATTGAATCCAGATTTGAAGAGAAGGATCATTAATGAGTTTGACTGCAATAGATTCAACCTTATCAAGGAAATACACCTAGTTCTCAGAATAACGTGAAGATAGGTTCTCAGAAGTGATGGGTAAATGGAAAATCGCATGAAAAAATGAGTCATTTTCCATAGGAAACACTGATAAAGGGCATAGATACATTCCACAACCTCACATAGACACACTATGCCAGAGATATAAGATAAGTAAGACATATTTTATAAGTACATAACAAAGCAGAAAGACCTGTAGTTATTTATATTAACATGCAAATAGTGTACAGTATAAAAGATATACAGATTTACTGTACAGTAAACAAATTAATGCACTCTATTATGCAGTGGGCAACTGGCATACACTGGGACTTGCATGGTGGCCAGTGTTGCCAGATAAAGCAGATGTTTTTCTTTTCAAATGTATGGTACATTTTAAGATATATATTAATTACAAGATGGTAGTACTGTAATTTAAATAAAAATGTACTTCGTCTTTAAGATACTTGAAAGAACTTACCAGCTTACATGTATATTTTCTATATTTATAATTTCCCTCAATCATCTATTCTGGTAACACTGATGGCGGCGGAGAGTACGAGGATGCAAACATTTTGCCGTCTCCGTATCAGCTGATGCACCCTCGCACGCTATTTCCCTGACGATATTATATTGAAAATATGTTTGCTGTTTGTTCTTAATGGTTTTTTCAATTTTCTTCATAATATTCGATCGCATTAAGTGGTAGAAAAGGCGTAGGATGCGGGAGAACGAACCTCTATCAGCAAACGTTTTGCTACTTCCATATCAGCTGATGCACCCTCACACGCTATTTCCCAGACGATATTATATTGAAAATATGTTTGCTGTTTGTTCTTAATGCTTTTTTTAAATTTTCTTCATAATATCCGATCACATTAAGCTGTAGAAGAGGAGGAGGATGGCGGAAAAGTGCCTCCGAGGCTGTCAATATTTTACTAGAATGAAAAAAAAAAATTCTAATTTTTTTGCATGGGCGTTATTCGCGAATTTCGTACTTTTTTACTATTATTTTTTAGGGGCGTTATTACAATTTTGCGGTAAAAAAAAAAAACGGAAAAAAGGAACAAGGTGTAAGTAAAAGAAGCACCCCAGATGTGTGAGCAGTATTCTAAGCAGGGATGGATAAGACCTTTATATATTTTAAGTAACTGTAAAGAGTTAAAGTAATGTCAAAAATAAACAGAACCCCCAATATTTTGGATGCAGATTTAGAAATTTTAATTATGTGATTACTCCGAGACCACTTATAGGCTATATGGATTTCTAATATGTTCATAGAATTAAGAGGATAAATTTCGTTAGTTTCAAAGATAATAGAGCTATCAGGAGGAGAAGAAGATACAGAGATAGCCAGAAACTGTATCTTGAAAGCATTAAATTTAAAAAAATTTTGGGTGCCTCACTCAGATACCCTCTGCAAATCGGAGTTCAAAGTAGAAGAAAGAGTGATATGAGACTAATTTTGAGTGGCAGATGAAAGTTGTGAAGAAAATGCAGAGGAAAAGTGAAGGGTAGAATTGTCGGCAAAAGCGTGAAGATAGAAAAATAGGGACTGTAGAAGATAATTGATGAAGAGAAGGAACAGAGTAGGTGAAAGAACAGAACTATGTGGAACACAACTGGTAACAAGGAATAGGCTAGAAGTTGCACCATCAACAACTACAAATATAAAACAGTCAGAAAGAAAACTGGAAATCAGAGAACAGAGAGAAGGGGTAAAGCCATAGGCAGGGAGTTTGGCCAACAGAGCCTTGCGCCAGACTCTATCAAAAGCCTTAGAGATATCAAGGCTGACAACAAAGGATTCTCCATAGTTTCTCAGAGAAAATGACCATACATCAGTGAGATAGGACAGGAGGTCACCAGTGGATCTTGCCTTGCGGAAGCCGTACTGGTGATCAGAGATAAGTGAGTTATATTCAAGACGTTTCAAGAAGTGAGCATTTAGCAGTTTCGAAAACTTTAGCAATAGAAGAGATTAGGGTAATAGGTCGGTAGTTCGAAGGAACAGAGAGGTCACCCCTCTTAGGAACAGGTTGCACTAGACCATGCTTCCAAGATGAAGAATAGATACTGGTTGAGAGAATGAGGCAAAAAAGACGGCAAAGCATGGGAGCCAGTTTATCTGCAAACTCCTTAAGGAACCTTGCAGGGATACCACAAGGACCGGATAACTTGTTCGTCTTTAGTGAGCGAAGAACCTTATGAGCTTTGCATGAGGAAAGGATAAGGGAGGGTATAGGGTTAGAGAGGGGTAAAAATTGAGGGACAGGTGCGCTGGAATCGTTTACGGAAGAGTTGGCAGAAAAATGAGAGCCAAAGAGAGTGGCTTTGTCAGTGGGAGAGCAAGCTATAAAACTATCAGAATGAATGAGAGGGGGAAAGCTTGAGATACAGTAGTTTTTGGAGAGGTTTTTGGCTAAGGACCAGAAAAATTTGTCAGCGGGAGGAGATAAGGTCATCAATTTTCCTTCTTATAATGGAAGGCTTGGACCTTCGAATCTGTGCAGTACTGCGATTTCTAGCTACAATAAAATCAACGCGACGGGTGTACCCAATTCCTAGCCTAAACAGCCATGGAGGAGGCACGGTCAAACCAAGGATTAGGAGGAGATAAAGTTTTCACAGAGGAGGGGATGTACGTCTCCATTCCCGTGGTTATGATCTCGGCAGCCTTTAGGGCTACCTGATCAAGGTTGAGGGACTGAAACCAGTAGTCATCCCATGGAAGTCAAAGTTACGCAAATCTTCACATTGGGTTCGTTCAAATGCCAAACGTGGCGCTGAGTAGGAGGAATTGGTGGAGGGGGAGCGAAAATGGAAGAGACTGAGATCACAGAGTGGTCAGATTTACCATGAGGGGAAAGCACAGAATATGAGTAGTTTGACTGGTTAACAGTGAGAAACAGGTCAAGAGTGTTGGCTGCATATTTGTGTCGATTGGAAACACAAGTAGGATGTTTGATAATTTGCTCCAGATAGTGAGTAATAGAGAAAGCAAGTGCCTCACTTCCCTCCACATCAGTATGAGAAGAATTAAGCCACTCACTGTGGTGTACACTGAAGTCTCCAATATAGAGAACATTGGCATGTGGGTGAGAAGATAGCAAGGACTCATGGCAGGAGGACAGATATTCAAAGAAAGACACAAAGTCAGTGGAGTTCGGCGAACAGTAGCAGAAGCAAAGGAGTATAGTGGTAGTCAAGAGATAGATTTTTAGCCAGAGAACATCAAAGTCAGGAGATTCAAGGTCCATGAGCCTTGCAAGAGGAGTGTTAGTGTTGCAGTAGGTACAGACGCCACCTTTGGAACAAAAACGAGAATACAGCTGGGTTTCAGAGAGGAGGAGGTGATTAGGGAATGAAGTATTTAAGTGCTGTTCCACAGACGAAAGACTAGAGTTCAGGCCACGAATTTTAGAATAGTGAAGCGTAAAAGAAGCAGATCTATCAGGAGGTGCAACGTTAAGGGCAGAACCATTACTACCACCAAGCATGTCTACCCTCAAGCCAGTAGTGGAGTCAACAAGATCCCGGAAATTCTTAGCACCCCTCTAAGCTGGGTACTGGGGGCCATGAGCTGTGTACCTTCCATAAATATAGCAAATATGAGGAAAAAAGAGGGCATAAAGAAACAAATATGGGGTGTTGTGACTTGTAATGGGATAGCAAGAGATGTGTAACGAATACTCCAGAATATTCGGTGTAGATGTACTGAATGATATTTAGTGATCTAAATTTCAGGTTCTTCTTTCCATATGGTATGCATACATTTTATATGATAATGAACTGCAATTATTTTACAGTTTAAACATTTACAGCTATTGATTTTCATTCTAAACACATTGGTTCGTAGATAATGATGCGAATACTAAAACTGCAAAATGCGTCCATTGTTTTTGTACATATGGAAACTTTGTTTCGAACGAAGGAACAAGTTCTATATGATGTTTTCACCATATAATTTTGTTAGCTCGATTTTCTCATTTATGTTCATACGGCTACTTTGTATAGAACTTTGCTCCAACTCATTTTATGTCTTACAGTTCTCACATTCTCTTCCACGTCAAGTCCTCTCCTGGAGAAGGCATCACGCACTTGTACCTCCATCTCCTTCCAGACCTGCCTTTAGTCTGAACTCCTGGTACAGCCAACCTGTACATCTTCACGATTCTTTCATTGTCCATCTTTTCTTTGAGTCCAAACCACCTACGCTGTCTCTGATTCACTTTCTCCATTAAACTTTTCCTGTTCCTGAACATGTATTAACTCTCTTCATATCTAGCCAAAGGAACATTTTGAACCTTTAATTCTAAGACATTTCATCACCCCTCTTCAATTTTCTTTTTCTTATCTGCAATCAGAATCTAGTACTCATTACCATATAATTTTATGGCATAAATTACTGCAACATTGATTCCAAACTTTGTCGACTTTGATATAATTCTCTCTTTCTGTTCAGTGGCCCAAATAGCTTTGCTTCTTTTGGATATCTGTTTCTATTTATTACCCCAAATAGCATTGCCACTTTGTCTATTCTGCAGTGTTTCTCTGTTCAGTTATCAAGATTACAGTATCTACAAAACTAATCAGAGAGAAATTAATAAAGAATTTTACAAATGTAATGCTATTTTGAAAATGACAACACTACTGGTTTGAATTCCAAGAATTCATAGTTTAATATCTCAAGAAAAAACATGAAACTACTAGTATCAGTAACAAATAATATACTTTAATGATGGCTACACTAATTTAATTAATTATGAATTCTTTGTTTTAACTGTTTCTTACTTTTAATAAAATCATAAAATCCGAAAAAAATTAGAAATGATAGAAATGGGATCAGATTTTGAATTTTGAATGCAGTACCAAACAGCCGTTTCCTACCTTTCATAACTTCTAGGAATGGGTCCATATGGAAATGGGACATCTAATGCAACAATATCCTCTCTTCTTCTGAGGTCATTCCAAGGATTCCAAGCTACACTTGGCATACCCTTGGGAAGGTAATTATTAGGGGCCAAAGGAACAGTATGGAGAGGGTAAAAATCTGGAAGAATAAAAAATACAGATAATCACACAAAAAGTTAAAGTAATTGATATTAGTAAGTCAACTTTAACAATTCAACGTACGAATTTTCATTTTAATGGACAGCGTAACTTGATTCAATCATATCCATTACAACACAAGTTTGAAGCTACAAACAACTCAAACTCACATTATCTATGAAAATGCAATAACCTGTGGCAGAGTTTGCTCTTGGCATTACGTGAGCTGAAGGGCTTTAAATTAAAAGTGTGTAGCAATCAAGGACCCTAAAGCAATGTAAATTGTGAACTAGATTACATGGATGAAATATCCAAATTATAAATGTTGTTGTTTGCCGTTTAATGTGTCTATTAATCCCCATTTAAATAGGAGCTTGGATACAGACAGATTAGAGCTGGAGAATACAGGTTGGATGCTCTCCTTTATGCCCCACATTGGGTTCACACATAGGTTAGTAACTTCCCAAGTATTTCTGATACTAATATGGAAGTAATTATTTAAAGCATTTTGAAGATGGACTGTGCTTGTACTATATGGAAAATCGGCTCTCTAAAGAAGAGCTTCCACTATGCATTATATATATATATATATATATATATATATATATATATATATATATATATATATATATATATATATATATATATATATATATATATATATATATATATATATATATATAAATAACGGAAACCGTGAAGTGTGACTAGTAATCAATAACAATAATGCTTTATGTCACCTTTCACCTTGCCTTTGCCTATTGCTGTTTCAGCTGCATCCCTATCGCTAATGTTAGAAAAGTAACTGATCAATGTGTCACAATCTCCATCCTTACCTCTCCTATCCTGTTGCTACTTACATGCTACTTAAGAGTAAACAATTAGGCTATGCTACAATAGTTCTTCTAATACTGTTAACTATTATGGTAACTTTTTGTCTTCATTTTCTTTCTTATTACAAAAAATAAAGACATTTTCCAATTACTTTTAAAAATATACCTCTTTAAAAAAATTTAAATTGCGTTTTTATTTTTACTGACAAAATTATAGTTTGCCACTAAGGTTTTAACTGATGACACTGAGTAAGCATACCATGAAGTATATACACCAATTTGTGTGTCACAATTAATCTTCATTTCAATGATGGTGGCCACAGATATTTTGGAGCTGAGGAAATATGGCTGGATGCTCTTCATTACACCCCACAGTGAAATCGAACCCATGACCATTGCTCCCTGACTTGCGAAGGCTACCACTGAGCTACTATGGACATTTCGTATGATAAAAAATATTTTGTTGAAATGTGGGATAACTCTTCAGTGCATAGCAGAGTTATGAAAAAATGTACACAACTGTTGGTAAGCAAGTTTATATTAGTTCTTGACAAGGGAATTCAAGACGGGATTACAAGCATCCCCCTCAACTTGCCTCCTACGACATAAAAAATATATTCGCAGCAATCTATTTTTCTCTCTAACAATGTTTGTTTGTTTGTTGACTATTTTATGTGGCATTATTAAGTCCTATTTAATGGGGGTGGGCAGAGACAGAATGAATCTGGGGACTTTAGACTGGATGCCCTTGCTAATGCCCCACGATGGGCTCAGACACGAGTTTGTTCGTTTCCAGAGTCGAGTGCAATAACCATTGCGCTACAGTGGTTTCTCTCCAACAGTCCTCTGGCTAAGAGTAATCATAATATCAAAATAAACGCATTACACAGGAGAGAGTAGTTCCTTAATACGCTTACTAGAGAATCGTAGTTACAATATCCTCATCTGACTGTGTGATTATTCGTACAAAGCAGTTATGATTTCTAAATGGTCATTATTATATATCAAAAATATTATTTTCTTATAGTAGAGTATATATGAGCTGATGAGTGGTGGGAGATAATAAATAAATCAATTTGGAGGCCGAGCTAACTCAGTGGCATAGCACACAAGTCAGGAAGTGACAAGTCTGACAAACAAGGGCTCAATCACACTAGAGGGCATTAGAAAGGGTATCCAGCCTCATTCCTCCAACTCAAAACCTGTCTGTGTCCATCCAACTCCAAATGGGGACTAATTGTGACTTACAAATAATAGCAAAAAATAAATAAAATAAAATTAGAGTAGTCCTGACATAGATAATCTACTGGAGATCTGATGAATCTTAGTGTATACTTTTTTAAACAATATGCGATTTTCTGTTAACTTTAGCAGGGAAGCCACTACTATTAAAGGAAAAAAAACTGCTGTAGCTAACTCCTGCTTCCCTATCCCTTATAGTTGGCTCTTATCACACAAACACAGGGACTATGAGAGCTGAATTCTTTCTCCCTCACCACTAGGGATAATTATTACATCTAAATAAATATAAGAAAAGAGATGAAAAATGAAATATGCTTTACCTAAATACTCGACTGGAAATTTCAGTGGAATATGAGGCTTATGATAGCCTACTGCTATGAAGAATGGTTTACTCTCTTGAATTTCAGCAGACACTTTATCCAATTTAGCTTTTTCTTCTAACCAATGAGTTACATATTCCGTTGTTTGTATATCTGGAAGACTTCCTCCTGGTTGCTCACTTATCTAATATCATAAGAAATAGCAGTAGGAAACTTTTGATTATAAGCTATTGTGTTTTCAATATACATTAACACTCATTTATGGAGACATAGATTTTGTGGGCAATTGGTCTAAGAGTGTCATTAAAACAAAACACATTGATGTCTTTTTTTACATATAGATCGACGTTCATATGTACTTGTTCAAGAGGTTTCATTAATCCTACTCATTACGTAGAATTTTCTTTTACTAAAGCATCCATGCTCATTTGAACAGAGTAAAAGAAAAGAAACTGAGATTAAAGGCTATCACTTAAAAACAAAAGCTCCCTAGCTTTTTAAAGTTTAAGAAATTCATCCAAATTTCTACTTACAAACAATGAAAGGACTATACAATCTACAAGATTTAACTAAGTATCTACATATTAAGTTGACATGAATGCAACTGAAAAAGGCTCAATAATTCAGCAATAGTTATTCGTGACAAAGACAGAAGTCAGTTTCATTACAACATATCAAAACAAGATCATAAAAATGTATGCACCTCAACTGGACAGTAAATATTAGTGTGCAAACCACCATCAGAACCAAGACAAACAGGTGTCTGCTTATATGCCTGTGTAGGTGGATGGTATGGAACTTCACTCCAACTGTAAGGTTGATCATCAGAATGGTTACTAACAATTCCTGTTAGGGCAAAAAATATTTCATTATTGCTTACAACTTGCTAAAATATATTCTAGTTCTAATTTACATGCTTTACGTACCACTTTTAATCACAATTATGGGGGTGGACACAGACTGATTAAAGCTGGGGAATTAAGGCTAGATGCCCTTACTCACACCCCACAGAGAGCTTGAATATGGATTTGTGACTTCCTGATATGAGTGCTCTACACTGCACTAAGTAGCTCACTCAGAGATAGTGGATTTTATTAAGACAAAAATAAATATACTGTACCAGGGTGAAACACTTTTCCAGCCGATACTGTATGGTAGCCATGCTCCTTGAAATACTGAGGTAAACTTGTGAAATTGCCAGCATGAGTCCGCCAGTAAGAGTGTACATCATACAGTTTTGTAGTGTCTGGTCTTCTAGAGGTGAGAAAAGATGTCCGACTAGGACCGCATAGAGCTTGCTGGGAGGAAGAGGTATGTAGAAAAATTATAATAAAATATTTATGAAGCCAATGATTTATACTATTACATTAAAAATAATGCGGTAAAAATGTTGTGATGTCTGTAAGCAGTTAAAGTGTTATGTGCCTTTTTTATAACACTCATACCTCAGTTTTACGGACCCCCATTTAATGGATATCGGAAGCAACGGAAGAAAGTTGGAGCAGCCGCTTCAGTATTTTTTTAGCTTAAAAGTCACACACGCTAATGATGAAAGTGTGGCAACACTGGACAAGAGCCACTGCCTCAAGAGCTAGCCGCTAGTTGGCACATGCCTTCAATGTGTTCAGATCGATGGGAGAGACACGTATACCTTAGTGCTCTATATTTTCTGTTTTGTTTTGTAAGTGTTGCATGTTACTAAGATAAGTACTGAAAATTTTCTATAATCATGCAATTTGGAGGAAAAGATGAGAAGCAGAAAAGAGTAAATTCAATTGTAGCACGAAACTTTGAGTTGATCAAAGTGTTAGAAAGTGGTACATATGTGAAGTGCTTGATTAAAAAGATTCTTCTTTTTTTTTCTTTGTAATGTAACTGTTGATATAAGCCATTCCACTCCCCATTAAAACAAGCCCGAATGAGATTGGGAATTGAATTAAATGCGAAAATGAAGCCACGAGTGAGGTTGGGGAATCTGTAATTTGAACATAGTGGCATTCATATAGAATGCGTTCATTCCTAAGTATAGCAGATATAAGCTATAAGGTTGGATTCCTTTTAACATTCTGTGGTGTGTAGTTGGTAGCGCCTTAACTTAGTAATTATAAGTCCTAGGTTCAAGTCCCGGTCGGGGTAAAAAATTATTCATGTTTTCACATATGTAATGTGCTTATTTGGTTATTGTATAACCCGAATGAGATTGGGAATTGAATTAAATGCGAAAATGAAGCCACGAGTGACGTTGGGGAATCTGTAATATGAACATAGTGGCATTCAGATAGAATACGTTCATTCCTAAGTATAGCAGATATAAGCTATAAGGCTGGATTCCTTTTAACCTTCTGTGGTGTGTAGTTGGTAGCGCCTTAACTTAGTAATTATAAGTCCTAGGTTCAAGACCCGGTCGGGGTAAAAAATGATTCATGTTTTCACATATGTAATGTGCTTATTTTTGGTTATTGTATAGCCCGAATGAGATTGGGAATTGAATTAAATGTGAAAATGAAGCCACGAGTGAGGTTGGGGAATCTGTAATATGAACATGTGGCATTCAGATAGAATGTGTTCATTCCTAAGTATAGCAGATATAAGCTATAAGGTTGGATTCCTTTTAACCTTCTGTGGTGTGTAGTTGGTAGTGAGTTGACTTAGTAATTATAAGTCCTAGGTTCAAGTCCCAGTCAGGGTAAAAAATTATTCATGTTTTAACATATGTAATGTGCTTATTTGGTTATTGTATAGCCCGAATGAGATTGGGAATTGAATTAAATGCGAAAATGAAGCCACGAGTGAGGTTGGGGAATCTGTAATATGAACATAGTGACATTCAGATAGAATGCGTTCATTTCTAAGTACAGCAGATATAAGCTATAAGGTTGGATTCCTTTTAACCTTCTGTGGTGTGTAGTTGGTAGCGCCTTAACTTAGTAATTATAAGTCCTAGGTTCAAGATCCGGTTGGGGTAAAAAATGATTCATGTTTTCTCATATGTAATGTGCTTATTTGGTTATTGTATAGCCCGAATGAGATTGGGAATTGAATTAAATGTGAAAATGAAGCCACGAGTGAGGTTGGGGAATCTGTAATATGAACATAGTGGCATTCAGATAGAATGCGTTCATTCCTAAGTATAGCAGATATAAGCTATAAGGTTGGATTCCTTTTAACCTTCTGTGGTGTGTAGTTGGTAGTGCCTTGACTTAGTAATTATAAGTCCTAGGTTCAAGTCCCAGTCGGGGTAAAAAATGATTCATGTTTTCACATATGTAATGTGCTTATTTGGTCATTGTATAGCCCGAATGAGATTGGGAATTGAATTAAATGCGAAAATGAAGCCACGAGTGAGGTTGGGGAATCTGTAATATGAACATAGTGACATTCTGATAGAATGCGTTCATTTCTAAGTAGAGCAGATATAAGCTATAAGGTTGGATTCCTTTTAACCTTCTGTGGTGTGTAGTTGGTAGTGCCTTGACTTAGTAATTATAAGTCCTAGGTTCAAGTCCTGGTCGGGGTAAAAAATGATTCATGTTTTCACATATGTAATGTGCTTATTTGGTTATTGTATAGCCCGAATGAGATTGGAAATTGAATTAAATGCGAAAATGAAGCCACGAATGAGGTTGGGGAATCTGTAATATGAACATAGTGGCATTCAGATAGAATGCGTTCATTCCTAAGTATAGCAGATGTAAGCTTTAAGGTTGGATTCCTTTTAACCTTCTGTGGTGTATAGTTGGTAGCGCCTTGACTTAGTAATTATAAGTCCTAGGTTCAAGTCCCGGTCGGGGTAAAAAATTATTCATCTTTTCACATATGTAATGTGCTTATTTGGTTATTGTATAGCCCGAATGAGATTGGGAATTGAAATAAATGCGAAAATGAAGCCACGAGTGAGGTTGGGGAACCTGTAATATGAACATATGGGCATTCATATAGAATACGTTCATTCCTAAGTATAGCAGATATAAGCTATAGGGTTGGATTCCTTTTAACCTTCTGTGGTGTGTAGTAGGTAGCGCCTTGACTTAGTAACTACAAGTCCTAGGTTCATGTCCCAGTCGGGGTAAAAAATGATTCATGTTTTCACATATGTAATGTGCTTATTTGGTTATTGTATAGCCCGAATGAGATTGGGAATTGAATTAAATGTGAAAATGAGGCCACGAGTGAGGTTGTGGAATCTGTAATATGAACATAGTGGCATTCAGATAGAATGCATTCATTCCTAAGTATAGCAGATATAAGCTATAAGGTTGGATTCCTTTTAACCTTCTGTGGTGAGTAGTTGGTAGTGCCTTGACTTAGTAATTATAAGTCCTAGGTTCAAGTCCCAGTCGGGGTAAAAAATGATTTATGTTTTCACATATGTAATGTGCTTATTTGGTCATTGTATAGCCCGAATGAGATTGGGAATTGAATTAAATGCGAAAATGAAGCCACGAGTGAGGTTGGTGAATCTGTAATATGAACATAGTGACATTCTGATAGAATGCGTTCATTTCTAAGTAGAGCAGATATATGCTATAAGGTTGGATTCCTTTTAACCTTCTGTGGTGTGTAGTTGGTAGTGCCTTGACTTAGTAATTATAAGTCCTAGGTTCAAGTCCTGGTCGGGGTAAAAAGTGATTCATGTTTTCACATATGTAATGTGCTTATTTGGTTATTGTATAGCCCGAATGAGATTGGGAATTGAATTAAATGTGAAAATGAAGCCACGAGTGAGGTTGGGGAATCTGTAATATGAACATAGTGGCATTCAGATAGAATGCGTTCATTCCTAAGTATAACAGATATAAGCTATAAGGTTGGATTCCTTTTAACCTTCTGTGGTGTGTAGTTGGTAGTGCCTTGACTTAGTAATTATAAGTCCTAGGTTCAAGTCCTGGTCGGGGTAAAAAATGATTCATGTTTTCACATATGTAATGTGCTTATTTGGTTATTGTATAGCCCGAATGAGATTGGAAATTGAATTAAATGCGAAAATGAAGCCACGAATGAGGTTGGGGAATCTGTAATATGAACATAGTGGCATTCAGATAGAATGCGTTCATTCCTAAGTATAGCAGATGTAAGCTTTAAGGTTGGATTCCTTTTAACCTTCTGTGGTGTATAGTTGGTAGCGCCTTGACTTAGTAATTATAAGTCCTAGGTTCAAGTCCCGGTCGGGGTAAAAAATTATTCATCTTTTCACGTATGTAATGTGCTTATTTGGTTATTGTATAGCCCGAATGAGATTGGGAATTGAAATAAATGCGAAAATGAAGCCACGAGTGAGGTTGGGGAACCTGTAATATGAACATAGGGGCATTCATATAGAATACGTTCATTCCTAAGTATAGCATATATAAGCTATAGGGTTGGATTCCTTTTAACCTTCTGTGGTGTGTAGTAGGTAGCGCCTTGACTTAGTAACTACAAGTCCTAGGTTCATGTCCCGGTCGGGGTAAAAAATGATTCATGTTTTCACATATGTAATGTGCTTATTTGGTTATTGTATAGCCCGAATGAGATTGGGAATTGAATTAAATGTGAAAATGAGGCCACGAGTGAGGTTGTGGAATCTGTAATATGAACATAGTGGCATTCAGATAGAATGCGTTCATTCCTAAGTATAACAGATATAAGCTATAAGGTTGGATTCCTTTTAACCTTCTGTGGTGTGTAGTTGGTAGTGCCTTGACTTAGTAATTATAAATCCTAGGTTCATGTCCCAGTCGGGGTAAAAAATTATTCATGTTTTCACATATGTAATGTGCTTATTTGGTCATTATATAGCCCGAATGAGACTGGGAATTGAATTAAATGCGAAAATGAAGCCACGAGTGAGGTTGGGGAATCTGTAATATGAACATAGTGACATTCTGATAGAATGCGTTCATTTCTAAGTAGAGCAGATATAAGCTATAAGGTTGGATTCCTTTTAACCTTCTGTGGTGTGTAGTTGGTAGTGCCTTGACTTAGTAATTATAAGTCCTAGGTTCAAGTCCTGGTCGGGGTAAAAAATGATTCATGTTTTCACATATGTAATGTGCTTATTTAGTTATTGTATAGCCCGAATGAGATTGGAAATTGAATTAAATGCAAAAATGAAACCACGAATGAGGTTGGGGAATCTGTAATATGAACATAGTGGCATTCAGATAGAATGCATTCATTCCTAAGTATAGCAGATGTAAGCTTTAAGGTTGGATTCCTTTTAACCTTCTGTGGTGTGTAGTTGGTAGCGCCTTGACTTAGTAATTATAAGTCCTAGGTTCAAGTCCCGGTCGGGGTAAAAAATTATTCATCTTTTCACATATGTAATGTGCTTATTTGGTTATTGTATAGCCCGAATGAGATTGGGAATTGAATTAAATGCGAAAATGAAGCCACGAGTGAGGTTGGGGAACCTGTAATATGAACATAGGGGCATTCAAATAGAATACGTTCATTCCTAAGTATAGCAGATATAAGCTATAGGGTTGGATTCCTTTTAACCTTCTGTGGTGTGTAGTAGGTAGCGCCTTGACTTAGTAACTTCAAGTCCTAGGTTCATGTCCCGGTCGGGGTAAAAAATGATTCATGTTTTCACATATGTAATGTGCTTATTTGGTTATTGTCAAGCCCGAATAAGATTGGGAATTGAATTAAATGCGAAAATGAAGCCACGAGTGAGGTTGTGGAATCTGTAATATGAACATAGTGGCATTCAGATAGAATGCGTTCATTTCTAAGTAAGGCAGATATAAGCTATAGGGTTGGATTCCTTTTAACCTTCTGTGATGTGTAGTTGGTAGCGCCTTGACTTAGTAATTATAAGTCCTCGGTTCAAGTCCCGGTCGGGGTAAAAAATTATTCATGTTTTCAAATATGTAATGTGCTTATTTGGTTTATAATATATATATATATATATATATATATATATATATATATATATATATATATATATATATATATATATATATATATATATATATATATATATATATATATATATATATATATATATATATATATATATATATATATATATATATATATATATATATATATATACAGTGATCCCTCGTTTATTGCGGGGGTTCGGTTCTGGGAGCACCCACGAAAGGTGAAAATCCGCGAAGTAGCAGCACCATATTATTACAGATATTTTACTTTTATTTTTACCTTTACTGTATAAACCCTTCCTGCACTGTTAACAACTCACCCCTTACTTTATTAATAACACCATGCAAGCATAAATTTATATGAGTGTGACAGGTAAGTTTATCATAAATAACAGCGTGCAAGCGTAAAGCTATATGAACGTGATAGGTAAGCTTACCGTGAATAACATGATGATGACGTTTACATACTGCACAGCCAATGGCAGCCGACAGCTGATAAACTTCTTCTTTCCTTCAACATATCTAACAATTTTACCTTATCTGCTATGGTCAACATCTGCCGCTTAGGCTCACCACCAGAAGCCTTAGAAGATGAGGGACGCTTGGGCGGCATTGCAGGGGTTGAGAAAGTTTCACAAAAAACACTAGCACAATGTATTTAGAGGCACTGAAATGGGTGAGGCGAGACAAAGGAATATGCTGGGAGAATCACGCTTCAATCAAAAAGCTAATCAGACCCCAGTATACAGAACACAATTTTGTGATTTGCCGTCTCCCATCCATCAGCCAACAGCATCCCATGTACTATCTCACATAGGTGTGACCCTTTTCGTTTTCCAAGACGCCGATACCAGTATCGTATTTTATATGGTACAATAATGTGAGTTACATGTTTAAATTTATGCCTTTTACTATTTTCACACTGTTTTATTATTCTTAGGCTAGGAAATACTTTTTTTTATCAATAAAATAATGAAAATACTGGAAATTCTAATATGTACTATCTCAAGTAGGTGCGACCCTTTGCGTTTTCCGAAATGCCAATACTGGTATCGTATTTTATATGATGCAATAATGTGAGTTACATGTTTAAATTTATGTTTTTTACTATTTTTTACTGTTTTATAATTTTTAGGCTAGGAAATACTTTCCTTTATCAACAAATAATAAAAATACTGGAAATTTTAATATGAAATATCTCACGTAGGTGAGACCCTTTGTGTTTTCCAAAATGCCGATACCAGTATCGTATTTTATATGATGCAATACTGTGAGTTACATGTTTAAATTTATGTTTTTTATTATTTTTTACTGTTTTATTATTCTTAAGCTAGGAAATACTTTTTTTTATCAACAAAATAATGAAAATACTGGAAATTTAAATATTTCCATATATCGTGGATGCCCGTGATATACCCAGAAAATCTGAGATATTAAGTACATATGCTCGCCAAAAAAATTTGTGATGCACTGGATTCGCGGTAGGTGAATCGCGATATAGTGAGGGATTACTATATATATATATATATATATATATATATATATACATACATACATACATACATACATACATATATATATATATATATATATATATATATATATATATATATATATATATATATATATATATATATATATATATATATATATATATATATATATATATATATATATATATATATATACACACAGTAATCCCTTGCTATATCACGATTCACCTATCGCAAATTCAGTGCATCGCGGATTTCTTTGGTGAGCAAAAAAAAAAAATAAATAAATAAATAAATAAATAAAATAAATGATTGTGACACCAGGACGGGCCAAAAAATAATAAAATAAAACAGCCTTTCTCGGGCCTGGGTACGAAGAATACATAAAGTAAAGAGAAATAGAGATGGAGAGTGTAATGACCTGTCAGATGTGAAGGGATTATAAAAGATGTGTAATGAATATCCAAGCATATTCAGTGTAGCTGGTGAAAATGAGCCATCTTAAAAATGCATCCTCCTTCGCAGCTTTCAAAGGCAATCTATATAGTTTTCTTTTGGACAAGTAGTTGCTGCTCATACATAAACTAAACTTAATGATTTCATGCAATTTCCTTAAACACTGACCTCACTATATGTAAACTGATATCGACTTCTCTGTTCTCTAAGTTAAGAACTAATTGTTCTCATTGTAAGGAAAACAAATATGGTGATAATGCCGATAATAACGATACTGTATCGAGTGTTATTATTACTACTTTATTATTAACATTATTGTTAAAATTTTTATTACAGCATTAATATTTTCTAAGAAAGTTACATTTAATTTAACTGTATGTATTACCCTCTTACTAATTAGTTTAATTACATGTCTACTTATAAGTTACTCTTAATTAGAGAAGAATAACCATTGTACAAAAATGGAAATAAATGTTTGTTTGCTAAGTGAACGGCAGCAACCTCCAAATTCTCTGCTGGGTTTTAATATACCTCTGCATTACTTTCATGATGTCTATTCCAAACATTCTCCTTAGTTTTTCTTCTTCATCTTATTATTATTTGCAACAATAATTTTCCTTTAATGATGATTGTGGAGATTATTATGATTATTATTATTATTACGAATTTGTCATTAAAACGATTAACTGTCAACAAACCATTATTTTCACATAAATAATGTAGTTTTGGTTGAATGAACAAGAGTTAATTATAGATGTCTCTCTCTCTCTCTCTGTCAACGTCTTTCCCCATTTATTGTCGTCATCTTTCATTTCCTCTTTCTCATTTGATTTCTTCTTCTTTCCCTGTTTCTTTCTTTTCTACTATGATGGTAAATGGAAGCATCCTTTTAAAGTTCCATAAGGAAATGAAGAGAGAGTGATTTCAAAATGGAGGGAAGTTTATTATTAGATTTCTCTCTCTCTCTCTCGCTTTGTTGACTCCTCATTTCTAATCTCAGCTATGTAACTTCCTTTATACATTAACTTGCCTCTTTTATTTTTTTATATCTTCCTTTGTTCATCTCTGTATATTTGTATTTCTATCTATTAAAATGTCTTAGTTTATTATATAGTATCCTTTGCTTAGTTAGTACTCTATTATCTCTTTATACAAAAATGAAACAAACTTGTTTTTAGTGTGCTTCTCTAATTTTCTGTATAATAATAATAATAATAATAATAATAATAATAATAATAATGTTCCGGTTTGTTCCGGTTTTACGTCACGAACTCCCTTTTCAACCAAGGGCTAGGTTCATCTCTGTATATTTATATTTCTATCTATTAAAATGTCTTAGTTTATTATATAGTATCCTTTGCTTAGTTAGTACTCTATTATCTCTTTATACAAAAATGAAACGAACTATTTTTTAGTGTACTTCCCTAATTTTCTATATAATAATAATAATAATAATAATAATAATAATAATAATAATAATAATAATAATAATAATAATGATCCGGTTTTAAGTCACGAACTCCCTTTTCAGCCAAGGGCTAGGATGGTTGCCTTCTTGCGAGCGACTTGTTCTGGCAGATGTAATCATTACCCTGAGTGCATGCCCTTGCTAACCTCAGACCGTGACGGAGCGCGAACCCTCGACCTGACGCCTCAGAGTTGCGGACGCTACTGCTTGAGCCAGGGTGACTACATAATAATAATAATGTCTACTTATAAGTCACTTTTAATCTTAGAAGAATAACCATTGTACAAAAATGGAAATAAATGTTTGTTTGTTTGTTTGTTTGTTTGCCTCTATAACAGCTGATGCTTATTCAGGCACTACATCTTACTCATAAAATATTTATTTACTCACCCTATTTGTGGTTTATCTAAATTTCAAGATTATAGTATTATTAATATTCCTTGGTTCTAAATATTATTCTATCTATCGACCATGCTGCATGAAATCATAACGTAAATACAGTCAGCTGAGAGAAAAAGAAAATGTATATCGTACTGTACATGGGAAACTTAAATGAAATATATATATTCTCTACAAGCTATTTCCCTGACGATATTTTATCGAAAGTTTGTTTGCTGTTTGTTCTTAATGCTTTTTTTCAATCTTCATAATATCACGTTCATATAAATTTATGCTTGAGCGCTATTATTAATAAAGTAAAGGGTGGTTTGTTAACAGTGTAGGAAGGGTTTATACAGTAAAGGTAAAAATAAATGTAAAATACCTATAATAAATATGGTGCTCCTACTTCGCGAATTTTCAATTTTTCACCTATCGCGGCGGGTCCTGGAACAGAATCCCCGCAATAAATGAGGGAGCACTGTGTATATATATATATATATATATATATATATATATATATATATATATATATATATATATATATATATATATATATATATATATATATATATATATATATATATATATATATATATATATATATATATATATAAATACTATATATACGCTACACGTATGAAGTATCAAGACTAAAACTAGTGGTGTTGAAATAGTTCTTCACATATTACAGGCATATATTATCTATAATGGAATGCAACAAATTCATGAGCTTTAAAAGTAAGGGACATAATTCATACTATATTACAAAAGCTTAGTACAGAAAACAACTTGCAGTATACGGATGTACTTTTGCATATGGAGTTTGCAATATTATGTGTCACTTTTAATTCCAGTCCGAATGGGACTAGACACAGACAGGTTAAAGCTGGGGAATTAAGGCTGAATGCCCTTCCTAATGCCTGGAAGTGGGGTCAAACATGAGCTTCCGTAGTCAATTGTTCCAACCACTGGCACTGTTGCAGTAAAATTTGTTCCGTGCTGAGGTAATGCATCACTGTTATGTGCGCATATGTATATGATTTGGTAAAAATCGTTCCTTTTTGGACAAAGGCATCAATTTTTAGTGTACTGATATAAACGGAAATTACCTACACTTTATTACAAAAACAGAAGACTGTGCATTGCATCGGAAAGTACCTGTGAATACGTATGCCGTTTTATGTGTCACTATAAATCCCCATTCAAAAAGAGGTGGACAGAGGGAGGCATTATTAAGTGGAAATTACCTACACTTTATTGCAGAATTCTGTGCACAGCATCAGAGCATACCTGTGCATATGCTTTCGTGAAAATCATTCCTTGACGGGCTAAAGCATCAATGTTGGGTGTTATTGCATATTCATCACCGTAGCACCGTAGCACAGGCCGAAGGTCGTCTATTACTATCAACAAAACATTTGGATGTGATGCAGCACAAACAGCTGAAATCCATGATGTAAAATTAGACTATTATATTCACATGTTTTTCTTTCCAAACTATGGTAGGAATTTTAGGGGGTAAAGAGAGGGAGTGCTGAGAGTGAAAAAAAAATGTATTATAGTTACATCAAACTGGCAGGGTTAGACTGAAATTGGATGATGGTGTCTCTATAGTTGACTTGGCTATGCAATTCTGTTGAAACAGAACTGCCACAAAGAAAATCATTTTCAAATTCGAATAATATTTTATAGCAATGTTACCATAACTAAGTTAACTTCTTACCTAGTACAAAGGCCAAGTATAATATTGAGGTTTTGAAGAGTGTCATCTTAACAGAAGTCCATAGCAATGCAAGTTAGTACTGTATTCAGGCTAGGCTGACTGCAGTTACTGGTGCAATGAGGAAAACAAAGATGAAGAAAAATAACAAAGGTATTCCATTAACTTGACAAACTTTCTAAACATCAAAAGTTAAATATATTTATATCAAAATGATTAAATCAATATACTTTAACTAATCCTTCAGAAAAGTTAATAAGAGTATAGCAAGGCACTTGTTTTTGAAGTATAATATGTTACAAACAGAATCCATTTATTAAAAGTCAGATAGTTCTCAAATTACGATGGTGATATGTTTTGATGAACAAGTTATAAGTCAAAATACATATAATTTAAAGTTTATAGTACTGAAGCACCGAGGACTGAGGTAGTGCAGTGGTAATGCACTTGACTTGGGAAGAGACAAACCCGTAGAAGGCATCCAGTTGGAATTCCTTAGGTCTATGCAATCTGTGTACACTCCTATCCAGTTGGGGAAGTAAAAATGACACATAAAACAACAAAAAGCATTAGTAATGAAGCACACAAAAGGCCAGTGTAGTATGTCACACAGTAAGCTCTCCCATTATTAAAACCAGATTTTCTCTGTGTTATGTAAGATTATATTTTATTTTCTTAATTCCAGTCATAACTTAAGCAATATGTAAAATCTTAAGGAGGCTCGGATCAAATCCAGAAAAGGTACCTGAACTAATTTCAGGTGCATAATATGCATAATATATACATTAGGTAAGGCTTGCTTAACCTGTCTTTTTTCTCAAACCCTGATTAAACACCTAAGAAGTGACATTAGTTACCTATTCTGGGGTAGATCAGAAAATTCTGCTCAAGAACCGTCAACAAATATGGTAAATGTATAAGATTATCCCCCAAACAATATAACAATAATTAATATTAATAGAATATTTATAGAGGAAGGAAAATTAAAATTTCAATAATCAACTTGTATCCTATCTGGGCTTGAACAAACCTAAGTAACTAAACCTATACTAACATTAAGCAGAATCTCATGAGATACCTTCCTAAAGAGGGAGGTGAAAGAAAACACTTACCACACACACACGTCTTCAAATTCCTTCATGGTTATGATAGAGTGGATAGGGATCAATATTTTGATATGGCTGGTACTAGAAGTAGAGGTCATAGTTTGAAGTTTCGTAACAAAACTTCTTTACAGGAGGTAAGGAAGTACCTTTTTAGTGTAAGCGAGGAGGTAGTTAATGGTAACTCAATCCATAGTTTTAAGGACAGGTATGATAAGTATCACTAACTACAAAATGGAACCGATCAGGAGACAGGAAGATATGAGCTTTGGGCTCTTTCCCGTAAGCACAATTAGATAATCACACACACACACATATATATATATATATATATATATATATATATATATATATATATATATATATATATATATATATATATATATATATATATATATATATATATATATATATATATATATATATATATATATATATATATATATATACAGGTGAACCTCTGGTCGTGAACTTAATTCGTTCCTTGACCCCTATGGAGAACCAAAATGTTCGCGAACTGAAACAATTTTTCCCATTGAAACTAATATAAATCCAATTAATCTACTCCTCAGTCCCAGAAACATACTTTTTTATTTTTTTTTATGAGTTTATATGTGGCTAAAATATAGAACGGAATTAAAAATAACCTTAATTATAGAAAAATACTGTAACACTAAAATAAAACAAAACATGATAACTGTACTGTACTTTACCTTTGTAGTTGATTGTTGCTGGTACATGGGGATGGTGGTGAAGGAGGAGGGGTAGGAGGAGGACTACTCCTTCGATTCAGCCATGTCATATTGCTTGGTAAGATCAGAAAACCAAACACAATTCTCATGCTTAGCCATTATGTCTTTCCTCATTTCCACAGTAATACGTTTAGGCTTTTTAACGCCACTATCACTACCACTTTTCACTTTCTCGGGAGCCACAATGAGGGCTAAGTTAAAGTAAAAATCAAAAGATCTCTAAATCTACATAGAAAGAACAATGAGCGATCATCCCAGTGAGGATACATATGTAGAACTAAAGGCAAACACGTGGTCACCAGGGAGCTTGGGTGCATGTGTGTTTGTGCCTCAGAAAATATTTTTCGTGGGTAGATTAAAATTTTTTTGCAAATCGTGTTTGTAGGTTGATTTGTACGGGTGTGGGAGCGTTCGCGAATGGAGGTTCGACTATGTGTGTATGTGTGAGATTGTCGTAGGACTTTTGGCTAGGTGTCAAAAGAAACATTGAACACTCTCTCCAGTGTTTACTAGGATGAGGCTTATGTTAAAAAGGGTCGAAGATAGATAGCTGGTCCCATGGGACTCGGCATCTGGCGTTCAAATATCTCAAGAGGGTGTGAGAGATATAAACCAGTCCTTTATTCCCCATACCACACAGAAACACTAGTCCTAAATGTGAAGTACATGCCCGGGGGAGATACCCAATGGCAATAGGCGATTACCACCCACTCCTTTGCAATAGGCTCGTTGGAATAGCCCCTCCCCTTATAGGCGGGACTCCACTTCGAACCTGGAGTTGATTTGCAGGACTGGATGTCAAGACACGCCCCTGCCCTTGGGGTATTTCAAGAACCACCCAGGGCAGGCACAGTGAGTTGAGTTAGAGACCGGGCCTTGCCAGCAGCAGAGTTAACACAGTACAGCTGAGTTAGCCTCCCCCTTTAGGGGGTGGGACTCAGGAATTAGTTGTGACAGGAACTGTAGTAATAGGAGCTCTGAGTACATAGATGTTAAAATAAGAATAAATGTATAGAAAGGAAGATGTCTTTCACCAACCACGCTACCATAATTATAATTATATAACGTAGGAAGAAATTCCCTACGTCAGTGGTGACACTCGGTGGGATACTATCTTACAAATTGGTGTCATTAGATGGGATAGTAAAAAAGCCTCTACGTCAGTGGTGGACAGCTCGGGATCAATCCACGCCGACACTTTACCGAAGAGAAAGAAGAAAAAAAATAGAAGAAAAAAATATATAGCATCTATGGAAGAAAAGTACAAGTGAAGAAACTTCAAGACGCTTACCAGCAGTGAGAGAGTGACACCGAGAAAGTCAGAGCTCCCCCTTCACTTACAGTATCATATTATGAGATCCCACCGCTGCCACCACTGTAATATTATTTAAGCAGAAAAACAACTTATTAATCTTAGTGCAAATCATACAATTTATCCTCAAACAAAACATTTGTTACTTTTAGTAAAGTTAAAACATTCACTATTTCCATATTCAATTACTATTCAGAGACCAATGGATAGGAGAACTTAATGGACACAAAGATTAAATCATAATTCAAATAATAATGATGCTAAAACAAAACACTAATATTATTTAAGCAGAAAAACAACTTATTAATCTTAGTGCAAATCATACAATTTATCCTAAAACAAAACATTTGTTACTTTTAGTAAAGTTAAAACATTCACTATTTCCATATTCAATTACTATTCAGAGACCAATGGATAGGAGAACTTAATGGACACAAAGATTAAATCATAATTCAAATAATAATAATGCTAAAACAAAACACTATTATTATTTAAGCAGAAAAACAACTTATTAATCTTAGTGCAAATCATACAATTTATCCTCAAACAAATCATTTGTTACTTTTAGTAAAGTTAAAACATTCACTATTTCCATATTCAATTACTATTCAGAGACCAATGGATAGGAGAACTTAATGGACACAAAGATTAAATCATAATTCAAATAATAATAATGTTTTGTTTTAGCATCATTATTATTTGAATTATGATTTAATCTTTGTGTCCATTAAGTTCTCCTATCCATTGGTCTCTGAATAGTAATTGAATATGGAAATAGTGAATGTTTTAACTTTACTAAAAGTAACAAATGTTTTGTTTGAGGAGTAGTTTTTAAGGCTTAATTTTAAGACAAATCAATGCCCCTAATAATGATAGGAATAGAATTTATTAAGATAAGGTCTCTTATAGAAATTACTGTTGATGTTATGGTCTATATCATTTTAAATGTGTATACATGCTAATACTCTACTTAATTTGTTTGCTAATGTTCTACATGAGTCATAATTTTACTGTAATTAACTCAATTTTGTCTTTTAAAGAAACGAGAGAAGTAGATGAATTAATGTTTTGATTTAAACTGACTTTTGATCTTAATTAATGTTTGATATTAGTTACACACTGAAATTATACTATATATATGTTATGTTTGTGTAATTTGTTTAGGGTTCATAGAAATAGGATTTCTTAGATGATAACTTAAATAATTCGGCCCCGTTTTTATTGTAAACAAATGTTAGTTAGGATGATGAAACTGAAATAAGAGATATTTCAGTGTGGTGGGGAGGGATGTCGTAGGACTTTTGGCTAGGTGTCAAAAGAAACATTGAACACTCTCTCCAGTGTTTACTAGGATGAGGCTTATGTTAAAAAGGGTCGAAGATAGATAGCTGGTCCCATGGGACTCGGCATCTGGCGTTCAAATATCTCAAGAGGGTGTGAGAGATATAAACCAGTCCTTTATTCCCCATACCACACAGAAACACTAGTCCTAAATGTGAAGTACATGCCCGGGGGAGATACCCAATGGCAATAGGCGATTACCACCCACTCCTTTGCAATAGGCTCGTTGGAATAGCCCCTCCCCTTATAGGCGGGACTCCACTTCGAACCTGGAGTTGATTTGCAGGACTGGATGTCAAGACACGCCCCTGCCCTTGGGGTATTTCAAGAACCACCCAGGGCAGGCACAGTGAGTTGAGTTAGAGACCGGGCCTTGCCAGCAGCAGAGTTAACACAGTACAGCTGAGTTAGCCTCCCCCTTTAGGGGGTGGGACTCAGGAATTAGTCGTGACAGGAACTGTAGTAATAGGAGCTCTGAGTACATAGATGTTAAAATAAGAATAAATGTATAGAAAGGAAGATGTCTTTCACCAACCACGCTACCATAATTATAATTATATAACGTAGGAAGAAATTCCCTACGTCAGTGGTGACACTCGGTGGGATACTATCTTACAAATTGGTGTCATTAGATGGGATAGTAAAAAAGCCTCTACGTCAAGATATATATATATATATATATATATATATATATATATATATATATATATATATATATATATATATATATATATATATATATATATATATATATATATATATATACACAGTAATCCCTCGTTTATTGCGGGGGTTCGGTTCCGGGACTGGCCGCGATAGGTGAATTTCCGCGAAGTAGGAACACCTTAAAAAAATATATATATATTTTTTTTTTTAGATGATTATGACACCAGGACAGCCCCAAAATGATAAAATGAAACAGCCTTTATCAGGCTGTAAAGAGAAACAGAGATGGAGAGTGTCATAACCTGTCAGATGTGAAGGGATTATAAAAGATGTGTAATGAATATCCAGCTCTCTGCTGGATTTTAATATACCTCTGCATTACTTTCATGATGTCTATTCCAAAACTTCTCCTTATATCTTATTATTATTATTATTATTATTATTATTATTATTATTATTATTATTATTATTATTATTATTATTAACAATAATTTTTCTTTGATGATGATTGTGGAGATTATTATTATTAATATCATTATTATTACGAACTTGTAATAAAACCATTATTTTTACAATAAAGAATGTAGTTTTGGTTGAATGAATAAGAGTTAATTAAAGATGTCTCACTCTCTCTCTCTCTCTCTCTCTCCAACATTCTATTCTACCCAACCCCCCACACTATCTCTGTCCCAGCCAACTAGGGAGGGACACTGTACACACTTATTAAAGTAAATAAACCAACAGATGTACAAACAATGATGAGCCCTTAATAATAATAATAATAATAATAATAATAATAATAATAATAATGATGATAATAATCTCCACAATCATCATCATAGGAAAATTATTGTTGCCAATAATAATAATAATAATAATAATAATAATAATAATAATAATATCTAAGAAGAATTATTGGAATAGACATCATGAAAGTAATGCAGAGGAATATTAAAACTCAGCAGAGAGCTGGGTATTCATTACACATCTTTTATAATCCCTTCACATCTGACAGGTCATTACACTCTCCATCTCTGTTTCTCTTTACAGCCTGATAAAGGATGTTTGATTTTATAATTATTTGGCCCATCCTGGTGTCACAATAATCTTTAAAAATTTTTTTTCTTTCCAAAAAAAATCCGCGATACAGTGAATCTGCGATAGGTGAACCGCAAAATGGTGAGGGATTACTATATATATATATATATATATATATATATATATATATATATATATATATATATATATATATATATATATATATATATATATATATATATATATACCTCACCCAACATCGTTAATTAGTTCCAGGAGAGACGACTTAAGTCGAAAAACGACTTAAATCGAATTAAATTGTCTCTAGGATAGCCTAGGCTATGCTACGCCAAATTTACTTGTCTTGGCTAAACCGAAAATAACCATTCCTAGTTCTGTACTTTATTCATGAATGCAATTTTCAATAAAATATGGTTAATAGGAATCTATTTTAAGCTTACAAACAAATAAATTTTATTTTCTAATACTGCATAGTACAGAAAAAAGTACAGGTAATTAAATTTACGAATACAATTTGGTGATGTGTACCGTACATCGCGGATGCTTTATTTATGAATGTGGTTTGCTATGACATGATAAAATAAAAGCCTTTTTTAAGGTTAAACACAAATACAGAAATTATTATTATTTTGCAATAATAATAATAATAAAAACAACTAATTTATTTTAAATATACCTTGGTGGTCTACATCGCAGACGTAGGTGGCTGTGGATCGTCAACATCAACAGCTGATTCTGGCTGTTGTCGTCGTTGTCCTATAGGCTTGAAAAACTGGTCGAGAGTTCCTTGAACTGTCTTCTTCTTCTTTTCCTCAAGAATCACATAAAAAGGTGCAAAAGCTTCGTAACAAGCCCCCATAAACTTGGACAAGCGTAGAGCATTGGGATCCATATCCTCGAACAAAGAAAGTCCTTTTTCGATAAATGCAAATGCCTGCTGCATTTTCTTAATGGTAAAGTGACGTTGCTCAGGTGGTTCTGCTTCCTCCTCTTCTTTATTTTGCTGCTCGTGAAGCTCCATCAATTCTTCGTTTGTCAGGGGCTTCTTGTGTTTTTTCAAATAAAACTGTGAAATCCTCCTCCTCCAAATCCATTTCTAGCTCTTTGCTCATAGTCACCGACGTTTTGTTGATGGCAACATTATCAAACCCCTTAAAATCACTGACGAATTGCGGGCATAGCTTCTTCCATACACCATTCATATTTTATGAGTAAGATATTGTGCTTGAATAGTGATAAGCATCAGCTGATACAGAAGCAGCAGAACGTTTGCCGATAGAGGTTCGTTTTCCCACATCCTCCTCCTTTTCTACCGCTTAATGTGATCGAATATTGTAAAGAAAATTTAAGAAAAGCATTAAGAACAAACAGTAAACAATCTTTCAATATAATATCGTCAGGAAAATAGCATGTAGAGAATATAACCTTGTTCCTTTTTCCACTTTTTTTTTTACCGCAAAATTGCAATAAGGCCCCCAAAAAATAATAGAAAAAAAATACAAAAATCACGAATAACGCCCATGCAAAACAATTAAAAAAAAAAAATTTCATATTAGTAAAAAATCAACCGCCTCGGAGGCACTTTTCTGCCATCCTCGTCTTTTGCTTAATGCAATCCGGATATTATGAAGAAAACTGAAAAAAGCATTAAGAATAAACAGCAAACATATTTTCAATATAATATCGTCAGGGAAATAGTGTGCGAGGGTGCATCAGCTGATACGGAAGTAGCAAAACGTTTGCCGATAGTGGTTCATTCTCCCGCATCCTCCTCATCTTCTACCGCTTAATGCGATCGAATATTATGAAGAAAATTTTAAAAAAGCATTAAGAACAAACAGCAAACAATTTTTGATATAATATCATCAGGGAAATAGCATGCGAGGGTGCATCAGCTGATATGGAAGTGTGATAAATTGTTTGCTGATATAGGTTGGTTCTCCCACATCCTCCTCCTCTTCTACCGCTTAATGCGATCGAATATTATGAAGAAACTTGAAAAAAAACATTAAGAACAAACAGCAAACAAATTTTTTATATAATATTGGCAGAGAAATAGCGTGCGAGGGTGCATCAGCTGATATGGAAGTGTGACAAAACGTTTGCCGATAGAGGTTTGTTCTCTCGCATCCTCCTCCTCCTCTACCACTTAATGCGATCGGATATTATGAAGATAATGGAAAAAAAAGCATTAAGAACAAACAGCAAGCAAACTTACGATATACAGTGTTACCCCGGATATTCGCGCTTCTTGGTTCGCGTTCTCACTCTATCGCGGTTTTTTTTTTGATAAATTATTATTTTATTTTATGGGTATACGCAAAAATATTAAAATATTGAAAAAAAACATTTTCAGTGTTTTCATTTTTTTTTTTTAATTTACGTTGCGTGCTGTTATTTATAATGTAAAGGGTGTTTTTTTAACAGTGCAGGGAGGGTTTATACAGTTCGTAAACGAAAAAATAATTGTAAATGAGTATGTGTGTCACGTCATCATCACCTCATTCATGGTAATTTTATCTATCACTTTCATAAAAATTTACGTTGCTTGCTGTTATATATAATGTGAAGGGTGTTTTTTTAACAGTGCAGGGAGGGTTTATACAGTACGTAAACGAAAAAATAATTGTAAATGAGTATGTATGTCACGTCATTATCACCTCATTCACCGTAATTTAAATCAATCACTTTCATAAAAATTTACGTTGCTTGCTGCTATTTATAATGTAAAGGGTGTTATTTTTAACAGTGCAGGGAGGGTTTATACAGTACGTAAACGAAAAAATAATTGTAAATGAGTATGTATGTCACGTCATTATCACCTCATTCACCGTAATTTTATCTATCACTTTCATAAAAATTTACGTTGCTTGCTGTTATTTATAATGTAAAGTGTGTTTCTTTAACAGTGCAGGGAGGGTTTATACAGTACGTAAACGAAAAAATAATTGTAAATGGGTATGTATGTCACGTCATTATCACCTCATTCACCGTAATTTTATCAATCACTTTCATAAAAATTTACATTGCTTGCTGTTATTTATAATGTAAAGGGTGTTTCTTTAACAGTGCAGGGAGGGTTTATACAGTACGTAAACGATAAAATAATTGTACATGAGTATGTATGTCACGTCATTATCACCTCATTCACCGTAATTTTATCTATCACTTTCATAAAAATTTTTGTTGCTTGCTCTTATTTATAATGTAAAGGGTGTTTTTTTAACAGTGCAGGGAGGGTTTATACAGTATGTAAACGAAAAAATAATTGTAAATGAGTATGTATGTCACGTCATTATCACCTCATTCACCGTAATTTTATCTATCACTTTCATAAAAATTTACGTTGCTTGCTGTTATTTATAATGTAAAGGGTGTTTTTTCACAGTGCAGGGAGGGTTTATACAGTACGTAAATGAAAAAATAATTGTAAATGAGTATGTATGTCACGTCATCATCACATTCACGGTAAGTTTTCCTATCACTTTCATAAAAATTTACGTTGCTTGCTGTTATCTATAATGTTAAGGGTGTTTTTTTTAACAGTGCAGGGAGGGTTTATACAGTACGTAAACGAAAAAATAATTGTAAATGATATGTATGTCACGTCATTAACACCTCATTCACTGTAATTTTATCTATCACTTTCATAAAAATTTACGTCGCTTGCTGTTATTTATAATGTAAAGGGTGTTTTTTTAACAGTGCAGGTAGGGTTTATACAGTGTAAAAGTAAAAATATTTTAAAATATCTATGCACATATAGGCGGATCCTACTTCGCGGATTTCCTGGTTCGCGGCGGGTCCCGGAACCGAACTACCGCGATAAGTGAGGCAACACTGTAATATCGTCAGGGAAATAGCGTGCGAGGGTGCATCAGCTGATACGGAGGCAGCAAAACGCTTGCATGGGGGCAAAATATAAGGTCACAAATGAATGAGAATGAGAGTAGCCGATAAACAGACGTATACCGTGCATAAACTAATCAATTCAAAACAAAAGCGGGTTCGCGGGAATGACGAGTGACGACGCCTAACAGTAGATATTGGAAATACTGTACGTATTTTAATAAGATATTCTATGCTTTTATTCTTATTTATTGTACAATAACATGATTTTATGTGCGTTTGTTTTTATTTGTTGTACAGTAACATGATTTCATGTGCTTTTAATGATTTACTAGTGATATGATGATTCCAATATTTGTAGCGGACAGACGTAAAGTTGATTATAATGATGTAAACTTTATTTTTATTTTTATTTTATTTTTCCATGTATTTTTTTGAAAACCGACGTATAATCGAGAACGACTTAACTGAAAACAACGTAAGCTGAGGTATATATATATATATATATATATATATATATATATATATATATATATATATATATATATATATATATATATATATATATATATATATATATATATATATATATATATATATATATATATATATATATATATATATGTATATATATATATATATATATATATATATATATATATATATATATATATATATATATATATATATATATATATATATATATATATATGAATTTTTTTTTTTTTTACCCCGACCGGAACTCGAACCTAGGACTTATAATTGCTAAGTCAAGGCGCTACCAACTACACACCACAGAAGGTATAAAAGGAATCCAACCTTATAGCTTATATCTGCTATACTTAGGGATGAATGCATTCTATCTGAATGCCACTATGTTCATATTACAGATTCCCCAACCTCACTCGTGGCTTCATTTTAGCATTTAATTCAATTCCCAATCTCATTCGGGTCATACAATAACCAAGCAAGCACATTACATATGTGAAAACATGAATCATTTTTTACCCTGATCGGGACTCGAACCTAGGACTTATAATTACTAAGTCAAGGCGCTACCAACTACCCACCACAGAAGGTATAAAAGGAATCCAACTTATAGCTTATATCTGCTATACTTAGGGATGAACACATTCTATCTGAATGCCACTATGTTCATATTACAGATTCCCCAACCTCACTCGTGGCTTCATTTTAGCATTTAATTCAATTCCCAATCTCATTCGGGTCATACAATAACCAAGCAAGCACATTACATATGTGAAAACATGAATCATCTTTTACCCCGACCGGGACTCGAACCTAGGACTTATAATTACTAAGTCAAGGCGCTACCAACTACACACCACAGAAGGTATAATAGGAATCCAACCTTATAGCTTATATCTGCTATACTTAGGGATGAACGCATTCTATCTGAATGCCACTATGTTCATATTACAGATTCCGCAACCTCACTCGTGGCTTCATTTTAGCATTTAATTCAATTCCCAATCTCATTCAGGTCATACAATAACCAAGCAAGCACATTACATATGTGAAAACATGAATCATATTTTACCCCAACCGGGACTCAAATCTAGGACTTATAATTACTAAGTCAAGGCGCTACCAACTACACACCACAGAAGGTATAAAAGGAATCCAACCTTATAGCTTATATCTGCTATACTTAGGGATGAAAGCATTCTATCTGAATGCCACTATGTTCATATTACTGATTCCCCAACCTCACTCGTGGCTTCATCTGTAATATGAACATAGTGGCATTCAGATAGACTGCGTTCATCCCTAAGTATAGCAGATATAAGCAATAAGGCTGGATTCCTTTTATACCTTCTGTGGTGTGTAGTTGGTAGCGCCTTGACTTAGTAATTATAAGTCCTAGGTTCGAGTCCCGGTCGGGGTAAAAAATGATTCATGTTTTCACATATGTAATGTGCTTGCTTGGTTTTATATATATATATATATATATATATATATATATATATATATATATATATATATATATATATATATATATATATATATATATATATATATATATATATATATATATATATATATATATATATATATATATATATATATATATATATATACACCTAGTTCGCTTTTTACATGTGTTTGTAATCGGCAAAACTGGAATAACGCCCCTAAAAAATATTAGTAAGAAAATACGAAATTCGCAAATAACGCCCATGTCAAAAATTTCGAAATTTTTTTTTAAATTATAGATAATAATCGACCACCTCGGAGGCACTTTTCCGCCAAGCTCCTCCTCTTCTACCGCTTAATGCGATCGGATATTATGAAGATAATGGAAAAAAAGCATTATGAACAAACAGCAAACAAACTTGCGATATAATATCTTTGGAGAAATAGCGTTGCGAGGGTGCATCAGCTGATATGGAGGCGGCAAAACGTTTGTAGATAAGAGGTTCGTTTTCTCGCATTAAGAACAAACAGCAAGCGAACTTTCGATATAACATCGTCAGGGAAATAGCGTGCGAGGGTGCATCAGCTGACACGGAGGCAGCAAAACGCTTGCATGGGGGCAAAATATAAGGTCACAAATGAATGAGAATGAGAGTAGCCGATAAACAGACGTATACCGTGCATAAACTAATCAATTCAAAACAATAGCGGTTTCGCGGGAATGACGAGTGAATACTATGAAGAGAATTGAAAAAAAAAGCATTAAGAACAAACAGCAAACAATCTTGCGATATAATATCGTAAGGGAAATAGCGTGCGAGGGTGCATCAGCTGATACGGAGGTGGTAAAATGTTTGCATATTCGTGCTCACTGCCACCATGCACGTCCCAGTGTATGCCTGTTGCCCACTGCATAATAGAGTGCATTAATTTGTTTACTGTACAGTGACTGTATATCTTTTATACTGTACACTATTTGCACGTTAATATAAATAACTACAGGTCTTTCTGCTTTGTTATGTACTTATAAAATATGTTTTACTTATCTTATATCTTTGGTATAGTGTGTCTATGTACAGTTGTGGAACGTATCCATGCCCATTATCATTGTTTCTTATGGAAAATGACTCGTTACATTATGCGAAAATTACAATACGTGGCACTTCTGAGAACCTATCTCTGCGTTATTCTAAGAACTAGGTGCATTATATATATATATATATATATATATATATATATATATATATATATATATATATATATATATATATATATATATATATATATATATATATATATATATATATATATATATATATATATATACAGCGCTCCTTCGTTTATCGCAGGGGTTCGGTTCCAGGACCCGCCGCGATAGGTGAAAATCTGCGAAGTAGGAGCACCATATATACATTAGTATTTTACATTTCTTTTACCTTTACTGTATCCTTACACATGTGAAAAGTCCTGCTCCTATGGTGTCCATTGTGATTACTAAATAGCGAAGTGGGCCAATGATTGAGATGTAAAAGTTATTGGTACTCCAGCTGGATGACCATCATTGATGGCATATCCCAGCGAGCCTCCGATTGATTCAAGAGAAAGTTAAAAGATTGTTTAATGCCATGAAAAGGGAAAGGGGGAAAAGGGGGAAAGTGAAGAGTTTTTGTTCTGGTTTATGCATTTTAAGACTTGTGCTAATTTGTATTACCATAGGGTGCAAGATGAAGCTGTTAGTGTTGATGAGAAAGCAGCAAAAGGGTTAGGGAGGGGGGTTACAATGCCGAAAATGTTTTTAACATAGATGAGTCTGGGTTAGGCTAGAAGCGTATGCCTAATCGTATGTACATCATCAAGGAGAAGAAGATAGCAGCAGGCCATAAAGTCAGCAAGGAGAGACTGACTTTGCTTTTGGGGGCTAATGCTGCTAGAGACTTCAAGCTGAGGCCCTTGTTGGTTTACTTGGCAGAGAAACCTAGGACATTTGGGAGGGTCAACTGCCTTTCATCTGGAAGTCCAACAAGAAGGCTTGGATAACCCTTCAGATTTTTGAGGACTGATTCAGCAACCATTTTGCACCAAAAGTGGAGAGGATCTGTGCTTCTATGGGTTTGTCCTTTAAGGTGTTGCTAATCCTGGACAATGCCCCTGATTACCCTGCCTATTTGGATGACTTTCATCTTAATGCAAAGGTGGTTTACTTTCCACCTGATACCATTCCCCTGTTACAGTCAATGGATCGGGGTGTCATTGTATCTTTCAAGGCCTACTACTTCGAAGGACAATTGCTATGGCTCTCAGGGCATCTGATAAGAACAAGGACTTGACTCTCAAGGAGTTTTGAAGAGGTACAATATTCTTCATGCTGTGAAGAATATTGTTCATTCTTGGGAGGAAGTTACGCAGACGAACTTGCATGGAGTATGGAAGAAACTGTGCCCCAAGTTTGTGAATGACTCCCATGGCTTTGAGGAGACAGTTGAGGCTGTCACCAAGAATGTTGTTGCCCTGAGTAAGGAGCTCAAGATGGAGGTGGAGCCTGATGATGTAACATAGGTGCTGAAATCTCATGGCAAGGAGTTATCTACTGAGGGTCTGATTCAACTGGAGAAGCAGATGATTGAAGAGGAGGAAGAAATACTAAGCCAAGAGCCCAAGAGATTCACAAGCAGGGACATGAAAGAAGGTTTTGCCCTGAAAGAGGAAGGATTGGCAAAATTCGAGGATCAAGACCCCAAAACTGCCAGGTACACTAAGGTCACCAGAGAGGTCATGGATTCCTTGCGGTTTTACAGGGATATTTGGAAGGAGAAGAGGACAGCATCCTTCCAGACTTGCTCTGGACAATTCTTCCTGAAGGTAGAGCCTCCACCAACATATCCTTTACCCTCTACCTCAACAGACTCATCTGCCCCAGTATCTCCAGCATCTGCTGCAGGTTCTCTTGCCTCTCCAGACTCATCTGCCCTTGTCTCTTCAGCAACTGCATCTCCAACTTCCATTACTAAAAAGCCTGTCTCTTTCTCCCTTGCAATGCCCCTTCCAGTGTGCAAGCCAACCACAAGAGTAAAGGTAAGCAATAATGTATGGTGTACTTTTGGAATTTTTGTCTTAGATTATGAACTTAGATTATGTTTCTAAGTTTTAGATTATTTATTTTTAGCCCAGGTGAGATACCTCGGTTTGTAATCAGGTGTGTTCTGACATACGATGAAAATTGATTTACGAAACTTTTCAGGAACTGAACCATGTCGTATATCGAGGACCTCTTGTGTTTATATATATATATATATATATATATATATATATATATATATATATATATATATATATATATATATATATATCTGAAGATCTTTTGGACTGAAATAGGATTGTCCTGGACAGTTCGCTGTTAAGTGTTGTTTTTGTTACGGTTCTTATTCTATGCCTTCCTCAACACCGAATATTCTTGGATATTCGTTACACATTTCTTATTATCCCTTCACATCTGACAAGTCATAACAGTCTCCATCTCTGTTTCTCATTATTTTATGTTTTCTTCTTGCTCAGGCTTGATGAGGGCAGTTTTATTATTTTGTTGTTTTGGCCCTTCCTGGTATCACACACACACATATATATATATATATATATATATATCTGCGACGGGAACATTATTCAAAAATTATTCTGATCAATATCAAATGCTACAAGAAATTAATATCCCTCTGTGGGCCTGATATTTTCAAACCTACTTACTCAGTGCTTATATTTAACAATATTAATAGTTAAACAATACATAAGTTTTCATTCCAGATGTCGTAGGCTTGCTCTAGGAACACAGTGAAAGATGTCACCCAGAGCAGAGGTGTTGCAGTTTGAAATCAAATTCTTTTCATTCATTTCTTACTTATACTCATTAACAGAGGAAATAGTCCATGCTTTAAAGTTAATAGTTTGATATAGGGATAAAATACTGTTTGTGAATCAAAATAACCAACTTGAACAAGGGGAATTACGAGTACAGTGCTCATTCCCATGTGTCTCAACCTTCCGTCCTGTCACTTGGATTGTTTCATATGTTTATCAGCTGGTGTTTGTAAACAAACTTTGAAGAATCCCTGAACACAATTATTATTATTATTTTTGTAATGTTCAGATTATTTGAAGAGTATATAATAATAATAATAATAATAATAATAATAATAATAATAATAATAGTAATATTATTATTATTATTATTATTATTATTATTATTATTAGTAGTAGTAGTAGTAGTAGTAGTAGTAGTAGTAGTAGTAGTAGTAGTACATGTTTAATTTCACTCACCCTTAACAAGTTGATAAAACATTGAAGAACTATCAAAAAAAAAAAAAAAAAAAAAAAAAAAAAAAATATATATATATATATATATATATATATATATATATATATATATATATATATATATATATATATATATATATATATATATATATATATATATATATATATATATATACACAGACGCACGTAGGCTAGAAGTTTATGAGAAAAGTCATATAGGTACTATCGAAGTCTTACACTCGGTTGTTAACATTGCACGGGAGAGAAAATGAAGGATTTTAATTATGGGATATTTTAATCATAGAGAAATAGATGGGATAAATCTTCACCCGCACAGTTGGGAGGACTTATTCGGGGGCAAAATTCCTACATTGCATGCAAGGGAATTTCCTACACCAGGGATGGGGAAGAGCCATCGCTGTTTGATCTAGTATTCGCAGATAATGTGTTGGATATTGAAAAAAAAGTGAATATTAACCGCCATTTGGAAAGAGTGACCACTGTGTGTTGTTGCTGAAGTATATCACTGAAGATGTTCTGCCGAAAAGTAGAAGCGCTGAGAAGGACACTAGGAGGAACTATCCGAAAGGCTATTACACCAAAATTAATGAACTTTTACAGTTATTGAATGGGGGACCTTTTTTAATAACAAATCTGTACAAGAAATGTACGACATCTTTTGTGAGGAATATGGGAAGATAGTAAATTGTTTCATACCTTCCACCAAAATAGGTGATATTCATGCCAGAGAAAAATGGTTCAATAATGAGTGTAAATGCTGGAATAGGCATAGGAGGGTAAAGAAAAAAAAAAAAAACATAAATGCCTGGCAGACTTATAAAAGAGCAAGTAATGATTACCTGACTAAAAGAAAAGAGGCCGAAAGATATTATGTAAGGGACATCACCAGAAGTGCTAAAGAAAATCTGAAACTTTTCCTCAGTTTTATCAGAGGAAAGCTGAAGGTCAGGGAAGATGCTTTAAAGTTAAAGAGAGCAGATGGAAGCATCACTAAGACGGATGAAGAGATTACAAAGAAATGAACAAGGATTTTCAGTCAGCATTTACAGCAAAAAATACCCTACCTCCTCAGAGTGCAGAAATAAGAGCTCTGGGGCCGGTATTCGAGAACATTATCTTTTCAGCCACAGAGATATGCAAAAATGTTGATGGAGTTATATGCCCATAAAGCTACAATTCCTAATGACATATCACCTTATGTACTTATGAAATGAGCTAAACCAATATCGGCTGCACTATGCACCATATTTGAAAAGTCGCTGGAAAATGGGGAGATTCCAAGAGCTGGAAACAAGCTAACGTGGTACCTATCTTCAACAACGGAAGGGAGGATAAAGCATTAAGCTATAGGCCTGTTTTCTTGATCAACTTAGTTTGCAAAGTTATGGATATCCTATAAAGAAAACAGTTTTCTTCACTTGTGGTTCCACAAGGTTCAGCTTTAGGGGCATTCTTGTTCTTTGTATACGTAAATGACCTACCAGAGTCTGAAAATTCATTCTTGAATACGTTTACAGATAATGCAAAGACTGTGAAGAAACTAAGAGATGAGAACAATAATAGAGAACTTCAGGAAGACCTAAATAGTCTGCATGAATGGTCAGGAAGGTGGTTAATGGAATTCAGTTCTTCAAAATGTAAGGTAATGAGAATGTGTACAAGTGCAAGATGGCCCAAGCTTGGATACTCAATAGCAGGAGCAGAACTTCAAGAGACGGAGAATGAGAGAGATCTAGGAGTAAATATACTGGCAGATTTGTCTCCGGAAATGTATATAAAGGGCAGCATGTACTTTCTTAGCAAATGTAAGGGTAGCCTTCAGGCACATTGACAAGAAATTGTTCAGAAATATCTATGCAACCTATGTGAGGCCAAGGCTTGAAAATGCAGCTCCCTATTGGAATCCACAGTTGAAAATGTACATAATTAAGCAGAAAAAGCTCAATGGTATGCCACGAAAATAGTGCCAGACATACACAATCTCCGCTATGAAGAGAGGCTGATGGAATTAAGCTTTTCAACAGTCGAAGCTAGAAGACTGAAGGGGGATATAGGGACGGTTTTTAAATTCCTTCATGGTTATGACAGAGTGGATAGGGATCGATATTTTGATATGTGTAGCTATAGAAGTAGAGGTCATAGTTTGAAACCTTGTAAGAAACATCTTTGTAGGATGCAAGGAAGTACTTTTTTTTTTTTTTGAGTAGTTGATGATTGGATTTTTCTAAGCGAGAAAGTTATTGATGCTAACTCAAAGCATTGCTTTAAGGACAAGTGTGATATCTGTCACTGAGGACAAAAATGGAACCAACCAGGAGATGAGAAGTTACAAGAATAGTGCTCTTTCTCGTAAGCACAATTTGATAAAAATAGCATGACTCCATTCCCCCTTTTAAGGGAAGTGGTTGAGCCAAGAAATACGCATTCACCATGATCCACGGCACTAAGTATCATATTTAAGGAGTCACTGGAGTCGGGGGAGATTCCAAGATGCTGGAAACAAGCAAATGTGATACCTATCTTCAAAAAGGGAAGGAGGGATACGGCTCTGAACTATAGACCAGTTTCCTTGACCAGCATAGTTTGCAAAGTTATGGAGAAACTACTAAGGAAACATATCTCTCTTCACTTGGAATCCTTCAACTTTTTGTCAGTGAGGCAACATGGCTTCAGAGAAGGTAGATCAACAGTAACAAACTTATTAGAATTTTATGATGAGGTAAGCCAAATCTTACAGGAAAGAGAGGGCTGGGCAGATTGCATATTCCTAGACTTCCAGAAAGCGTTTGACACTGTTCCACATGGGAGACTTATTAGGAAGCTGCAATCAATGGCTAGAATAGGTGGAAATGTTTTGGAATGGATAAAAACTTACTTAGAAGGAAGGGAACAGAGGGTTAGAGTAAGACACTCAGTGTCTGAATGGAGAAGAGTTAGTAGTGGAGTTCCACAGGGTTCAGTTTTAGGGCCACTTTTGTTCCTTGTATATGTAAATGACCTACCAGAGTCTGTAAATTCATTCATGAATATGTTTGCAGATGATGCATAGATTGTGAAGAAAGTAAAAAACGAGAACAATGGTAGAGAACTTCAGGAGGATCTAAATAGTCTGCATGAGTGGTCAGAAAAGTGGCTAATGAAATTCAATACTTCAAAATGTAAGGTAATGAGAATGGGTACAAGTGCAAGAAGGCCCAAGCTTGACTACTCGGTGGCTGGAGTACAACTTCAAGAGACAGAAAATGAGAGAGATCTAGGAGCAAACATACTGGCAGATTTGTCTCCAGAAATACATATAAATGGCATAGTGAGGGCAGAATATGCATTCTTATCAAATGTAAGGGTAGCCTTCAGGCACATGGACAAGGAAATGTTCAGAAATATTTATGTAACCTATGTGAGGCCAAAACTCGAATATGCAGCCCCCTTTTGGAATCCGCACTTGAAAAAGCACATAGCTAAGCTTGAAAAAGTTCAAAGACATGCCACGAAACTGGTGCCAGAAATACGCAATCTCAGTTATGATGAGAGGCTGGGGGAATTAGACTTACCATCACTCGAAGCTAGAAGAGTGAGGGGGGATATGGTGACAGTCTTTAAATTCCTTCATGGTTATGATAGAGTGGATAGGGATCGATATTTTGATATGGCTGGCTCTAGAACTAGAGGTCATAGTTTGAAGCTTCGTAAGAAAACTTCTTCGCAGGATGTAAGGAAATACTTTTTCAGTGTAAGAGTAGTTGATAATTGGAATTCGCTAAGCGAGGAGGTAGTTAATGCTATCTCAATCCATAGTTTTAAGGACAGGTATGATAAGTATGACTAAGTATAAAATGGAACCGATCAGGAGACGGGAAGATACGAGCTTTAGGCTCTTTCCCGTAAACACAATTAGGTAATCACAATTAGGTAATCACACATGACTCAACTACTGCTCATAGGTTCTTGGGGATAAAGGATTGCCTCATTTTTCCCTGGACCACCCTCCTTGGGTCAATCACAAAGTAGGTGTGCAAGGATATTCTACAGTGAGGCCTAACATCCACAGCTGGTTTGCCCCCACCACTTCATCACATGGCATGTCCATTCACACCTTTCCATCACAGTATCCATTGGTGGTTTTATTTAGAAGTAAATTTTCTCAATATTAATTCGTTTAAGCTTATATATATATATATATATATATATATATATATATATATATATATATATATATATATATATATATATATATATATATATATATATATATATATATATATATATATATATATATATATATATATATATATATATATATATATATATATATATATATATATATGAAGCAAAAAAACAAAAACAAATAAAACAAAAAAAGATACGAAGATGTACTATATATTGTTTTATTTATGGGCCTTTTTTTTTGGCTTCATATTGTGTTGTGATATAACAGTTTATTTTGCATATATATATATATATATATATATATATATATATATATATATATATATATATATATATATATATATATATATATATATATATATATGAATCATTTTTTACCCCGACTAGGTTAATGAGATTGGGAATTTAATTTAATGCGAAAATGAAGCCACGAGTGAGGTTGGGGAATCTGTAATATGAACATAGTGGCATTCAGATAGAATGCGTTCATCCCTAAGTATAGCAGATATAAGCTATAAGGTTGGATTCATTTTAACCTTCTGTGGTGTGTAGTTAGTAGCGCCTTGACTTAGTAATTTTAAGTCCTAGGTTCGAGTCCCGGTCGGGGTATATAATGATTCATGTTTTCACATATGTAATGTGCTTATTTGTATATATATATATATATATATATATATATATATATATATATATATATATATATATATATATATATATATATATATATATATCCGGTTCAGGTTTTACGTCACGGACTCCCTTATCAACCAAGGACTAGGACGGTTGCCTTCTTGCGAAGGACTTGTTTTGGCAGATGTAATCCTTACGCTGAGTGCATGCCTTTGCTAACCTCAGACCGTGGCGGGGCGCGAACCCTCGACCTGACGCCTCAGAGTCGGAGACGCTACCGACTGAGCCACGGCGACTACTATATATATATATATATTTATATATATATATATATATATATATATATATATATATATATATATATATATATATATATATATATATATACACACACACACACACAGCAATCTCAGTTATGATAAGAGGCTGACTTACCATCACTTGAAGCTAGAAGATCGAGGGGGTGATATGGTGACAGTTTTTAAATTCCTTCATGGTTATGACAGAGTGGATAGGGATTGATGTTTTGATATGGCTGGCACTAGAACTAGAGGTTATAGTTTGAAGCTTCGTAAGAGAACTTCTTTACAGGATGTAAGGAAGTACTTTTTTAGTGTAAGAGTAGCTGATATTTGGAATTTGCTAAGCAAGGAGGTAGTTAATACTAACTCAATTCATAATTTTAAGGACAAGTATGATAAGTATTACTAAGTACGACATAGAACCGATAAGGAGACGGAAAGTTAGGAACGTGGGGCTCTTTCCCGTAAGCACAATTTGATAATTACAATTAGGTAATTACATATAGTTGTGTGTGTGTATATATATATATATATATATATATATATATATATATATATATATATATATATATATATATATATATATATATATATATATATATATATATATATATATATATATATATATATATATATATATATATATATATATATATATATATATATAATATAGTTAATATTACATGCTTAGACATACATGCAAATACTTTATAAGGGGGTTTATGAACTGCTAATATGTGAATATTTGAATAAACTCTCCTCACATAAATTAAAACTTCCTCATACAGAATAATAAATTTTCCAACACACATTCTACCTACGAGTGTTCAGTTATATGAGCTCATTCTGTCCCTCACACGTAGTTATAAATATTATTAGAAATAAGTTAAATCTATACTCATCTATCCGGAAAACCCAAATGTCGTCAGCAATCACGGTACTCCGAATCAAACTCGAATATCTCCTGATCCACGTATCTCTACCACGTTTTTCTACTTGAGAGTCTCCTAACGCCTCACGAGAGCAACTAACCTTTTGCAAGAAAGTTGCACAAAACTCCCCTCGTTTGTAGGGTCCTTGGTACTAGGACTAACTTGAGTTATGACTTGCTTACAACGGTTCTTTTTTTCAAACATGTGATGTAATAAGTGTTATCAAGGAGGTGAATGATTAATGGCTAAAATCCATTAGCAACTAACATTCCTTACTCCAAGTCTTCTACAGCCAGCCTCCATAATAAACTACCCATTATACATACGAATATACGTGTATACTTGATTATAATGAATAGGTATACATACTAAATTTAAATTTTACATACATGCACTTATGTTACAATAAACAAAACTATCATGCAAAACAACAGTTACTTATGTACGTAGAAATAAACTTTCTTGAAATTCTGTATATTCAAGACATCCTGGGCCCCTCCAAAAAAGAAAAAAGGGTGGGTCTTCCCATCAGGGCTACAATTTATTATCAATAATGAAGCGTGCCCATAACTCTTCAGTCCATTGGGCAGCTCGACGTTTAGGTCTTTCAAAATTTGAAGATTTCTCATTGTTGATTTTAGAGTGATCATCTATAACCTCTTCTTCTATTGTGTCCATTTTATCAGTAATATCAGCCTCCAATGGAACAAGTTTTTCAATAGTTTTGGTTAAGGTTTTTACATTTACGAACACCTCAGCTGATCTCACGACTCTACTCTCATCTGGGAATAGTATTGTAATTCTTCCCAAAGGCCAATAATCTCGAAAACCATCCGATTCTACGAGACCAATGTCACCAACCTTCAACCTCTGAATATTTTCAGATCCTTTGCCACCATAATGTTTCTCTCTAAGTGCCAGAAGGTACTCAGATGTAAGCCTATTCTTAAAACTGATTAATGTTTTGCTAAGTTTGACAAAGTTATCACGTAAAGCTCTGCATCCAAGTAGCCAACGTCTAATGTATCTGCATCTAATAAAGTTGGTGATATTCGAATATTCCTTCCTTGAATAAGCATTGAAGGGGTCAAGGCTACTGCATCATTTATATCTGAGCTTAGGCAAGTTAGAGGCCTGTTATTTACCATTGCCTCTATTTCACTAAGTACTACTTCAAGTTCATCGGCAGATATCCTACATTTGAACAATACCTTCTGCAGCACAGCCTTTACAATTCCGATTAGCCTTTCATAGAATCCTCCTTGCCAGGGTGCTCTAGGAGCAATGAATTTCCAATCAACGTTATGATGTTTCATAAACTCTTGGAGAGAGCTCTTTTACTAAGCCTTTCAAAAACTTGGAGGTGGCAGTAATGTTTGTAGCATTATCTGATATAATTAGGTGTGGAAGCGAATGTCTAGTTACGAACTTCCTAAATAGTAATAGAAAGGTTCCAGCTGTTAAGTCCTTGGCTAATTCAAGGTGAACAGCTCTTGTGGTGGCACTTGTAAACAAGCAAATTAAATATTTATTGTTAGTTTCAGGCTTTCCTTTGTTCACTTTAATTTGTCCACTATAATCAATACCTACAGTTTGGAAGGGTTCACGAAGGATAACCCTTTCTTGTGGAAGAGGAGGAGGACCTGGGTAGGTGTATGGTTCCCACTGGCTTTCTTGCATTGCATACACCCCTTAAGGATGGTTTTAACACACTGTCTTCCCTTGGGTATCCAAAACTCTTGTCTAATTTCATTGAGGGCCTGATTAATTCCACTATGAGCACAATTCTTGTGGCACTTAAGTACAATTAGCTTGGTGAGATATGCCTTTGGCGATAACAACACTGTATGAGAGGCTGAGTTTGGTAACTCAGAATTTCCTAAGCGACCTTGACAGCGGAGTAAGTCATCAGAGTCAAGGTACAATCCAAGCTGGTCAATCATGTACTTGGAGTCATTTGAGTTTGTCAAATGGCCTTGACATAAGAATAATTTTATTTTGCCATAATGTTGAGACTGTACATATTTGATCCAGGACAAAAAAAGGACTCTCTAGGTATTCTGATCTAAGGTTTTAATTTCTTCAAAAACTTGTAGATAACCGTAGTAATATTTAATATCCTTTGTAGAGAGGAATATTTCTTATAATTAAACAGGGCTTTAGGGGTATCATACTGGGGCAATTCATATACAGTCTCATTCACTGTAACACAAATAGTCCCCTGGTTTCTCTCATCCTTTGACATTTCTAAAAGCCAATTAGGGCCATGCTTCCACAAGGTCCCGTTCTTTATTGCACTAATCGTACAACCCCTAATCACCAGGTCTGCAGGATTACCTTTCGTATTTACCTTTTTCAATGTAACTTTGTATCTTTCATTTATTCTTCTTATCTCTGCAACTCTATTATTCGCATACACTGTTTCACATTTATCATTTACTATCCACTGAATAGAGATGGCACTGTCAGACCTTAAGGTTACATTTTTAAATTCCATTTTGAACATGACTTTCACCACCTGATACAACGTAGGCAACAGCACCATAGGCCTTGCTAGAAGCATTGCAGAACACATGCAAATCTCCTGAAGAGGAGCTATTGACATTCCGTGGAAATTCCATTTCACTTACGGAATGGAATTCTTTCTGTAATTTATTCCATTCCCCATTGTATGTTTCTGGTAATTGATCATCCCATGATAGTTTCTCAGACCATGCTTTCTGAACAAGAATTTTCCCTTTGACTAGTAAGGGTGAAACTAGACCTAAGGAGTCAAAAACTGAACTCACCAATGATAGAAGTTTTTGTTTGGTTAAAACTCCTTCTCTAGTTCTCAAACCTTTCATAGATAACTTGTCTGTGTTAACATTCCAGTTTAAACCTAAGACTGTCGTTACAAAGGATCTAGGGTTTTCAGTAAAGCACTGATCAATTACCTTTTGAAGTCTTGTGTTGTTGGAATTCCATGCTTGTAAGGGCATTTTGGCCCTTGCTAACTCCTTATTTGCAGTATTGAATATCTCAAACAATTTCTCTTCATTGTTGCAAGCACCCAACATATTATCTATATAAAAATTCTCCTGTATCTCTTTCCCCAAATAATTTCCGCACTCTGTCATATATTTTGATAGAGTGGCTTGGAGAAGAAATGGACTCGATGTAGATCCAAAAAGCACAGCTTTAAATCTAGACACATTAAACTTATATGGATTTTCTTTCACATCCTTAAACCAGAGAAATCGTGTAAAATAACGATCAGCTTCTTGCAGACCTACTTGAAGAAATGCTTTCACAATATCAGCCATGTAGGCACACTGACCATGTCTAAATTTGATCAAGGTATCCATTAATTTCTTTGTAAGAGAGGGGCCTTTAAATAGGCAATCATTTAATGATACCTTGTGAGGTCCTGACTTCGAACTACAATTGAATACCACTCTACAAGGAGTTGACTCTGAGTCCTTGGCTACCACATGATGAGGAAGATACTGACAGTTATTTAAACTTGGATTTGTTTCTTCAACTCTCTCAATATATTATAGCTTTAGTTGGTCTTTGATTATATTATTATACTGTTGAAGTTTGATGGGATCCCTTTCTAACTGTTCTGCTAGAGACTTCATTTGTCCAACGGCTCTCTGATAGTTGTGTGGGAGAGGTGGGTGGATAGGCTTCCAAGGAAGTCTGACCCAATATTGTCCACCTTCATACTGGATACTATCCATAAAGCTTTTGAGTGTAGTTTTATCTTCATAATTCATTTCTTGTTCATTTATTTCAATACATTCTAGTTCCCATAATTTATTTACAAGTTCTATGGCCTCTTCAATCAACTCTTGTGTAGTAGTAGGCAATAACTGTGCTCCTACTTGCATAATAAGTTGGTTTTGTACATTATTGGGTTCATGTTGAACATCATGAGGAATAGGACAGTACAACATGACACCACCTGGTGTTTCCATCAGATTATAGGCATCCCACTTGTTAATACCATTAACGAACTGACTTGAATGTAAGGCACCAAAAACAATGCCAATGTTGTCAAGTACATCAATATCAATATCTTCATCAGCCAGCTTATGCCCATGAGCCTTCAGCAAATTTGCAGCCTTTGTTATCCCAAGGGTGTGAATACTAATTGGCAAGTCATCAACTGCAAGCAGTTTAACTCTGGCCTTCCTCTGTCCTATCTTGATAATCACATTTACAATAGGAAAAGGTCTTTTCTTTGTTTTTGAACGGAAAGCATCAGTGCCAAGAGTTATTTCATATACTGGGTTCAATTTAAGAGTTTCAACTAGTACCTTTGTTATAAAGGAACATTGTGAACCTGCATCAAAGAACAACCTCGTGTTTACCCAAAGGCTTCCATTTGAACTGCTTACCTTTCCACTGGCAGTAGGCAGAGCACATGAGGGTAGATTTGGTTTCACAATTTGTTTTTGTACTGTATTCACAGTCATCATGCCCACATGAGTGTTGTCCCTTTCTGATTTAGAATGTTCTTGGCCTTTGTTTGATTCACCTTTCAATTTCGAACCATTATCTGATTGTTTCCCTGAAAACTTAGATTCTTTAAACTCCCTTCAAAAGTGTGCTCCTTGTTTGTAACAAAAAGTGGTATGATGGCCATTTTTCTTACATTTCTTGCAGTTTAGCTGAGTGTAACATTTATTTGCATAATGTCCTGACTGAGTACATTTCAGACATTTTTTGCTGTCTCTCAATTTCTCTTTGCGTTCATTTATGCTAAATACTTTATTACGGTGCTCAGACTCATGAGTTTGCCAACCACAATGTACACATTCTGATTTACTATTTACTACCTTTGCAGTAGCACCATAACTACCCACATTCTTTTTATAGGACAAGGTCTTATCTCTCTGGGAGTTTTGGGTCCCTCCCTTTGTGTTACCTTTAGTGGTGTTGCTCTCTATATGATATACATATTTTCCCAGTTGCTTCAAGAGGGTTTCAAATGTAGGATATTTTGTGTCTATTTTCATGCTACTCCAGTTCTCAGCATCTTCTGGTAATTTCATCATCACGAGTTATGAAAACACCCAATCCTTGTTCTCCAAGTCTTTATGATTTTTCAGACTTCAAGTAATGGCTTCTACTTCCTGCTTGAACTTAAAAAGTGATGAATAATTAGAAGAGGGAGGTGGTATTTTTACCAATTTCCTCATTAAATTTCGTACAGTCCTGTCCTTGCTGGCATAAACAGCTTGTTGCTGTTGAATGCATTCGTCATAACTCTCAATAGCAACAGAATATCTCTTTTGGTGTCTTTTGCATCTCCTTTAAGGGCATTTCTCAAGATGGTAAACTTTGTCATAGTTGGCATGTACTAAACTATTAAACGTATCCCAAAACTCGTTCCATTCATCATAGTTTCCAGGGAACTGTGGTATTTTTACTTCAGGAAATGTAGGTGTGGCTTGCCCACTGGGGAGGCTTGAACTCTCGGAACTAGGAGCTCTAGTACTTTTTATAGTTCCTAACTTACTAATCCGTTCTAGGACAGCTAAGCTAATATTATTTAATGTTTCAGCTAGATTGTCATGTTCTGTATCCTCCTCTTCGGAATTCCTTTTAATGGGCTTATCCTCGACATATTCTTAATATTTCCTATCATATCTTTAAAATCTTTCTGTTAATGTATGATGACATCTTTCTAAATAAATAACAACAAGTTTCTCATCATCTTTGGCAAGTTCTGTTTGACACTGAACACAAGCACGTTGAACCAATTCCCAAAGGCGTTGTAATGCCTCAGGTTTAACCGACATATTGAGAAAGCAAATGGAACATTAGAAAACAATTAACAAATACTTGATGCAATTTTATTATCAAAGAATCCACGATCTTCTTTATGCATCCACAATGCAACAAACATTCACTCTGTAAAGAGTATCAAAGGACAATCTTCCAAAATTTCAAGATAATAACATACAGTTATTTTATTCCGTCAATTATGACGCCGATCCATAAAGTGTAAAACACACTATTCGTCAATTAAACGACGCTGTTAAGTCGGCAACAGTAAATGGAAAGTGTAATGTGAACCACACTGTTACTCAAATAAACGACACTGTGCACCTAGCAGTAGGTGGGTCACTACTTTCTGTTTATTTACGTAAACGAAGGCAGCAATACGACATTCTAGGTATCGTTAAAAGGGAAATATGTAAACACACAAATTCTTAAAAAATCACTGTTCACCCAGCCGAAACTGGGTACTAATTTCCAATTTACTTGATGGACGCTCAACTACGAAAGTATATTTCGTTTCCACAGAGATAGAACACTTTATGCACGCAGGAAAAATATACTCTTATTTATTTCAACAACCACTTAAATTTCAAAGTTATATCCGCAATATTCATGCAAATATATGCAATTATTTTTTTTCCTCTCTGAAATATGGACGATTTTAGCAATAGAGTTTTAAAATAACTTCTTACATGGAGGGAGTTTTATCTAAAATGTACACTATTTTTACCATTACCACACTAATTATCATCCGGTTCGAAGGACCAAAAGCTGTGAAGGATTTCCTGTGTGTTATTACCCTTCGATCTTATAACCCCCTAAATTCGGAAATCCTAATACGGCTTCAGTAGATGCCTACAAACGATCTCAATATTAAATCCTCTACCAATAAAATATAGTTAATATTACATGCATAGACATACATGCAAATATTTTATAAGGGGGTTTATGAGCTGCTAATATGGGAATATTTAAATAAACTCTCCTCACATAAATTAAAACTTCCTCATGCAGAATAATAAATTTTCCAACATACATTCTACCTGCGAGTGTTCAATTAAATGAGCTCATTCTGTCCCTCACACGTAGTTATAAATATTGTTAGAAATAAGTTAAATCTGTACTCATCTATCCGGAAATCCCAAATGTCGTCAGCAAATCACGGGACTCCGAATCAAACTCGAATATCTTCTGGTCCACGTATCTCTACCACGTTTTTCTACTTGAATGTCTCCTAACGCCTCACGAGAGCAATTAACCTTTTGCAAGAAAGTTGCATAAAACTCCCCTCGTTTGTAGGGGTCCTTGATACTAGGACTAACTTGAGTTATGACTTGCTTACAACTGCTCTTTGTTCAAACAGGCGATGTAATAAGCGTTATCAAGGAGGTGAAAGGTTAATTGCTAAAATCCATTAGCAACTAACATTCCTTTCTCCAAGTCTTCTACAGCCAGCCTCCGTAATAAACTACACATTATACATCCGAATATACGTGTACACTTGATAATAATGAATAGGTATACATACTAAGTTTAAATTGTACATACATGCACTTATGTTACAAT